>MUZT01001685.1:0-12857 GCA_002156105.1 Passiflora edulis | reverse complement strand
CTGTAGGTCGCCTCTTCAAACCTCTCCCTTCCAGTCAAGTGACCGCTGCGCCCCTTGTAGACTGAAAGGCTATTCCCTCCTCTTTCGTACCGCTATACTGACATGATCTTTCATCCAGATCATTTTGTTAAGCAAATGGTGGTTGAATTGGATGTAGATGAGATAGTTAAGGGGAAACCTTCTTTAGCCTTCGTCTTCGGTCTTATAGACGAATAAATCTCGTCGCAGGAGGGGTGAGTTCCAGGGCAGAGAGAGTAGTCGCCGGGACGCAGCTGGATTACCTTTCATGCAGAGGAACCTTTGACGGGGGTTCGTACGATGCCCAAAACCTTACAGTCCACAAGAGCGATTTCGAACATCACTCTACGATAATTGTTGGAGAATTGGATGTAACTCTAAAAACTCCTATATTCTCTCCGATCGCAGAATACCTGGTTTTCACTCCTACTCGAATTTCCCTTATCCATATTCGAATTAGAGGAGGCACGCTTCCCCTCTTCCTTGCCCACTTCCATTGATTAGGGGCAAAGCATTGGCTTTTTTAGTGCCTTTCTCTCTGTATTGGCCTATCTCTTCTCTTGCAATGGACCAATAAATAGGGGCGCAAGGTGTATCATCAAAACGTTTTGGAATACTAACGATTCATCTCCCAAAATAGTTCGATGCTATCCTCACCTAAAACATAGGCAAAGGGATTCGAATAGTTCCGTAAGAATGGTCCGGGATAGTCAACCTTTCTTTAAAGAAAAATGCCATCTTCAGTTCTTATAGTCATACCCTTATGTGAGCCTTTTTGGTCATTTGGTAACCAGATCGATTAGGTACGATTCGACATAAGCCAAACCAAGGGATCCTGAACAGGTTGAACATTCTTGTTTTGTCACGATAAGAGCTGCCCATTTCTTTTCTTGTATTGTTTATTATGATTGATCCAACTCGTAACTTCGGGCTTTTAGTATGATTCTCCTTTCTTTTTAACCGATAAGAAGACGATAACGATAGAAAGTTGCGCGTAGGCGCAGGCTCTGTGAGAATTCTGCGCATATTAGGAGGAACAAAAGAGACTTTCAAGTACGGGGAAGGAATTGACTCGCCTATTCCGCTTAATATAGTAAGACGGAGAACAGGCCATTCAGCAGGGAGATTCTGAAATTGCGGAGGCTTGGTTCGATCAAGAATTCTCACTATTTCTTAGATTCATGGACCCAATTCAATTCTTCCACGACCCCCTTCCGTCTTCACGGAGCGGTACACTGAACAGTAAACCAATCTCGACAAAGAAAGTCAAGTACAAGCAACAGAAAACAAGGGTCGACTTACGTGTGTTAAGCATATAGCTAGCATAGCCGCCTTATTATTAGTTATTAGGCTACTACCTTTCTTTCATCGACCCTAAAATCCAAAGTCTGTTCTTTCTATACGATATCTATCAGTCTTCAAAATTCTGACTTCTTATTATCGTATTGTATTAGAAAGAAAAGTTCTCAATCCAAGCTTACTAATTAATAACGGAGAGCTCTACCTTCTAGCTCGTTTTAAAGCGTTGAAGAGAGAGAGGACATTCTAAAGAGAGTTGTTGAGGAAGCATCTTCTTTCTTTCTAAGTACGAGTCTGTTTTCACCAACAAAGAGCGCTCAAGCCCTTTCTTTTGTAAGGGCTATTCCAACTGGTTGAGCTTGATAACATGTGAAGCGGTTTTTAAAAGACCGCATCTAATCTCGATGCAGCACTGACGTTCACAGTAGTTCTTCCTCCAAGACCTTCCAGTCACTTGCTGCCGTAAGCCATGCACTAAACAAGACCAGATTCTCTCCATCTAGGATGTACGGTCTGGAAGAAAGAATACCTGTGCCTATCTTTTTAATCAGTAATATCCTTTCTTATTCATCGCCTATCGCCTTTTGCCTGTAATGAGGAATAAGTGAGCTGATAGCTATGATTCTTCGCTCGAAAGTGAAAAGATCAGGATTGGATGCTTTCGATTTCGAATTCCTTTACAACCTGAAAGCTTCGTAAGGCCTAGCGAAGTGAGTCTCGGGTGAGACTCACAAGCGTTAAGAGACCTTCCTACTTTCCTTACCTGACAACCCGACTCCGACGTAGCTTGGGCCTACCAGACTGACTCCTTCTCTTCTATGTGATACCCTAAATTCTTTCCTTTCCTTTCTCCTTACGTACCCTATCTTAGTCACAGAGAGTTTCTTTCCGAAGGGGGATGGAAAAAGAAAGCAACCCGTATTACCTAATATTCAGCTCTAGGCCTAATGCTACTCGCAGTAGATTCCACCCTCCGCCTAGATCGGAAAGAGTACGCTCTAAGAGCTGCTTTCCCCGTTCTGACCGATGCATCCGGAGGCCCCCTCTAAGATTGATTGAGTTAGCCGTAGGTAGGAAATCCACTCTTTTGACCTTCCCTACCCTTCCGGGTAGTTCTTCCTTATGAAGGTGGGACTGTAAAAGCACCGGTTGAAGTACCAACTCCAACTACTGCTTTTTCTACTGCAGCTACGGCTGCTGATCGATCTAGTCTAATAATTTTCCCGGTACCGGTAGAAGTATAATGCTACTATAGCCGAAAGGCATTAAGCTAATCATGGTTCCCGCTCTTAGCCGTTGGGAGTCCGATGGGCATCCAAGCTAGTCAAAATGCTCGAAATCACACTATATGATCATTCCAGGGCCCAACACAACAGAGGCATGCCAGCATCAGCTGAGGAAAGCCTTAGAGCTAGCGTTTTGCTTTCTTTAGTGGTCCCTTCTGGTGGATCACTTCGGTTTCAAACTCCTTCTTGTCTTCTTTTTCAAGTAGGTGAGTTCGTGAGTAACCCTAGGGAGATGCTTGGAATCGGCTTCATCTAGCCTTGAGGGATTGGGGGGTAACGTCTGATCAGTGGTTTGGTGGTCTAACTCGGTAACCCGAACCCGGACACCAGCAGCTCCGGTATTAAACTAGGCTTTCTGGCCATCTATCGGCCTGCCGGGGCTGCTTTAAAGAGTACCTGTTCTCCTTTCAGTCGAGATCAATTACATCGATCCTACTAGGCCAGCAACTACTACATCGAATCAACGAGGCGCGAGCTTTCTCGATTATCCACGAACTGGGCTTGGGCTTTGCGAAAGAGGATCGGAGCCTATGAATCAGATCCTTTCCTAGTCGTCCGTCTTAGGGCTAGGGCAAGCAAGCACAAAAGTGCAGTCAGCAGAGGAGCGAACCATCTCAATAAGGGAAGTGACGAGCCTGGGCATCATCCCATACGACGCCATTTTCGGATCTGTCATTTCGGGCAGGTGGAGTGAAAGTAGAAGGCAATGAAAAGGAGTTTCTAGCCGGATCTTCTATCTACGCAAATTGAAGAGATGTCTGCTAAAGCCGCTGCAATTGAATGAGATAATCTGCTGCAATTGATTCAAGAATCCGATGCAGTTAGCGAGAGTCGTGGTAGTTCAGTTCTTTAGGCAATTCCCGAGGAATATGACATGGCTATTGTTTCAGCTCTTCTGACTATGCTTTCCGTGGTCGCTAGGCGGTGGTTTAGTAAGGGCTTTAGGAAAAGGCGTAACTGCTCTTGTCGGAAGGGCTGGGCTACTAGATGGGAAAGATCCCACACCTGGACCAGGCTCAAAGCGATGAGACGATTTCTTCTCTTCTGGGTTAGACTCTCTAGAACCAGAACAATAGACTGATTGACTGTGGTCAGGTCAGAGCCTTCTGTTGGAGGAGATTGATTTGACTTGCTACCGTACCTTACTTAGTCTTCCGCTGGAACTGGATTCTCTAAAGCTTAAAGGGAATACCCCTCGGGGGAGATAGGAATCGAATCGATTGAAGAAGGAATTGACTTATCTAAAGGAAGAGAATCAGCAACTATTTCATCCGTATCCGGCACTGCTTTACTTGGCTTAGCTAGACTGCTTTGAGCTTTCCCGCTACCTTGCCGATAGTAGTCGAGAAAAGGGAGTAGTCGAGAAGAGAAGAGGTATGGAAAATCAGACTGTGGTTGGTTCCATAGGGATAAAAAGAATTGGTATGATCAACGCCGTTTAACCACGATTGCTCAACTGTCAATGTGCAACTTTCCTTGTTCTTGTTAGTAGCCATTCAGAGCGGACAGGCAAGGAGAAGTCCCAATGCTTTCGTCTCAGGCTAGAAACTATAGATTCTCATGCGCTTGAACGGGATGAGTTTCAGTTTCCCTTTCTGACTTTAGTATTCGCTTCATCTTGACTTAGGAACATGGATTTGACCTCGAGCCGCTCTATTAGAATTTCATTCCAGGGCGCTTATCAACCGCATTTCTTCTATATTGTATACCTGAGTGACTTCTCGACCTTGTGTAAAAGAGATCCGTCTTCCTCGCCAATGAATGACTTCTTTGTTGCTTGCCTTCCTTCTTCCCCAATTAGTTACTTAATATTCTAGAAGTGGAGCACCTTGTATTTACTTAAAAGCTTGCCGGACTCAATCTATATCTATAGCACTAGCTAGCCTGCTTCCTTAAATCATGACGGTGGAGTGCCCGATGTGAGTCAAAGAGAGTGGTACAGTCACTACACGTTGTTAGCTGTCCCCAGTGCGTGCCGGCTTCCCTAATCTGAATTCATCCCAATTTTGCTGAAGGAAGTGTTCGAGTGGTGAAAGCTGAAAGATAAACTTCGAATAGTACGATCTCTCTCTAGTATCCCACCTCTATCTGTCTCTAGTTGTTCGCAGGTGAATGAGAAACTGGTAATCCAAGTCGGAAGTCCTCAACAGGCAACGGTCCTCACCTCATCACTAAATATAGATTCTACGGCCACACAGAGAATCTTTGATCGGAAACACAAACACCACGCAATATACATATTCATAATTAGAACTTAGAATACATTTCTTAGAACATGAAAGACATTTCTTATTCACAAGAAACTTAATTAACATAATCACAATATATAGACAGAATACCCTGGAAGATACATTAAAGGAAAACACCTTACCTACTCGTTCTTCTTTCATTTCAATTTCAAGTAAGTAAGGGAAGGGCTCGCTTCACTTCAAAAAGCACAAGACCTTTTTTTTATCGATTAAGCCATTCCTTCATTTAATTGATTACATTACAACGAAAGACAATCTCAAAAAGTCGTCCCTTACCTTTCCTCCCATTCTTAACATAACATACAATTTGTCAATTCAAGATCAAGGATCAACCAGTTAAAAAAGATAAAGAGATTTAGCTTCTCCTGCTCGCTGCTCGTTACATATGTGCTCCCCTTTTAGACTCGCTCCTGCGTCGTTTTATTGACTCGTTCCAGGTTATGTAACTCGCTCCCCTACTGAAGGAACTAGAGTTATGCCTTGGCCTTGCTTGGAAAGTTAGACCTTCATGAATCCCGGCTTCTAGGGCCCATTGAAGGCCACACAGGAGAAGGCATCTCTCGGGCTGGGTTCCTGGGGACCTAACCTTGTTTTGAATTCCTCCTTTAGTTAACTGAGTTCAGAGTTCCTGCCCCTTCCGGCAGTTATCGGAATGAATGAGTTGCTTCTTTCCTGAGTTAGAGTAATGAAGAGATGAGTTCGCGGGATTTCTTTCACTTATGAGTTAAGGCAGTTCTTGCAGCTACCGCTAACGCCCCTCTCTACTTGACTTTATTTAGTATTTCGCTCGCTCCGTAAACTACGCTCTTACCCGTTGGTCGAGCCATTTCATCCCTGGGACTGGGCTGCTCTGGACTTCTTTTTTCCCTTGTTATAGCAGTTACTTAGTCCTTTCTTGCTTGAGTTCGTGAATTCCCTCAGTCCATTAGCGGAGCGTAGTTTCTTCTATCACATAAGCAATTTCTGCCGCCCTGAAACCTCTGTTCTAAAGTGCTTTTTACCGGGACCTGCTTCTGTTGCTATTTGTTTTCCTTTGTTGTGTGCAGTTTCAGAAGCTTTCTTTGGGTTAACCTTAGGGTACTAAAAAAGCATTTTTCTCCCTCACGAAGTGGACCAGCCCAAAAGAGAAGATGCCCAGGATCATACATATGATAGAGAAGGGCCAGGGGAAAAGGGTGCTTAGTAGAACCTTGATGAAACTGTCAATATTGTCGTTCGTTTCTTTCGCTTGTTTATTACGCGAAAGTGCTCGCTCCAAGTATTTACCTTCTTGGTCGTTGTCGTTTAGTAAAGCATGGGCCTTAGATTAGGATTCTTAGCTGTTCACACGAATTGCTCAAGGTTGGGGGCAGGGATACGGGCTGCTAGAAGGGACCTCCCACACAAGGAATAGAGAGGAATCCCCTCAAGAGAAATGGGAAAACCTATGCTATTTCAGCTGTTGGTGCCATTGATTCAGTTGACTTTGGGAAGAGGTCCCCTATATATAGGGAAAGACTGATTTTAGCGGACATGGCTTCTACGTAGTATCCCTTGCAGAGGAATAGGAATCAACTCTTTCATCAACAAGAACTCCGAGTGAAGGCAACTCAATAAGTAGAGTCTCTATCGCCCTTGGGCTTGGGCTAGTAACCAGAGAACGGAGAAGATCTCAAAGAATTTGCTCGGGTTCAAAATGAAAAAAGAAGAGACTGCTCATTTGACCTTACACTCTTGATGGTTGAAAGTTCACAAGACATGTGAACATGACTTATCTTATAGAAATGCGCGGATTTGGTAGGTCTTCCGTGAATGAAGTAAAAGAGAAGTCGCCTCTCCCGCAGCAGTTAGCTCTTTTCCCGGAGCTGAGGGTATGAAAGAATTTCAAGTTGCCGCTCTTGGTGCTTTGGCATTTGCAATAGGAAGTTGATTAGGGGCATGCCTTAAGGAAACGAGTCACTCTCGCGGGTATCTCAGATAGAGATGTTGCCTCTGTCGCTGCATAAACATAAAGAAGAGTTAGATTAATAGTCAATCCACCTGCTCCGGGTCACGCACGAAGGGTAGAACAAAGGAAGCTAAAGGCTTTCCTCTCACTACTCTTTCCACGGTAAAGTCAGCATCTTCTTACCCACAAGGATTTCTTCCTCTGCGTCCGCAGAATTGACTCTTTTGGAGTAAGATTCGGAGACGATAAGCTCAATCCGGCTCCAAGGAAAGAGTCATCTTATCTTGACTACGCCCTAGAAGCCAGAACTCTTAACGACGCAAGGAATAGCAATCTTTCTTACCCAATTTGAGAGACTTGCCTTGTGAGATGGGAAAGCTAAATAGAGTGACCTGGCCAATCAGTTAAATGAAAATGCCACATTACTTTTCACACTTTCTTCGATTATCTTTCCTCGGTCAAACTCGGGGGAAGTTGAATCTAGCTCTACGGGGGTCTTTGCTTTTCACGACTGTTGCTGATTTTTTTCGTTTAAAAAGAAAGAATGATTGTTTCGTTTAATCAGCGAGGAGATTGATTCAAGAGACCGTCTTCCTCTATCAATGAATTCTGATTCTTTCTATTAAGCACCGATGGGAGAATACTTCCTTCTTTTGTTTTGTTTTCTTTGTTTCCGGTTCACGTTAGAAGACTGCCTTCTCTGCCTCTGCTACCCCTTTCCTCGTTATGCTATGACTCGAGTGTTTTTCCTCCTCCATTTGAACTTGGCTTGAAGGCTTACACAAACCAAATCAGTGGAAAAAAAAGATTTCGACATGCCACAAACATTCCGCACAGCCCTCTGGGTTCATAACTAACCTTAACATAACAGATAAAACGGCACGTAGATTGACCCTGTCAAGTAAACTAGAGGTTCGCCTCCCGGGCCTTTCCGAAACAGCATTCTAGCAACTTCGTTTTCATCCAGCGTTCTTTACCAACCAGTGAGCCGGCACAGAGTCTCCCCCTAACTCATGCCAAACCCTTATCTTATGAGGTACCCGACTTTTTTCCAATTCTGCCTTTGTGACTTCATCTGTCTACCGATAGCAGCATGCCAGTACTTTGCCCTAACTACGAAGCTTGAGTCCTGTCTTCGCCCGTGAACGCAACAGGACGCGGTCGTCTAACTCGACTTCCGCAGCGAGTCTCATTGCAGCTCTCTCCTGCAGTAGTGATGACGGTTCGCCACACCAGACATCACATCCCCTTGAAGTTCCACTTCAATTGCCACAACAAAGCATCATGGCATTTCCTCCGTATGATTGGTGACAGCTCTCTAGCTCGACCACCACACTTCTGCACATTGAGTCTTTTGGCAACGCAGTTCTTCCCCTTTCTACAAAGCCTACTCCGTTGCATTCCCTTTCCACTGTTTAGTTCCGATTTGCCTTCGCCCTTAGCTTGCCACTTGGGGGCCAGGTACTACTCTAGGCAAACGTACTAGACGAGCAAAGAAAGCAAAATAGCCGGAGCTACAACGTGCATGCTTTCGTTGATAGGCTTCACTCATTAATATTAATGAAGAAAACTGCGCTCTTCGAACCTCGGTTTGAACCATACGATACCTCGATCCTACTCTGGAGCCCAATCCCTATCGAAAGCATGAGTGGTTGTACTCCACTAATGAGCTACGCGTATCTGCAGTACGATCCATTTGGTCCAAGTCTTCCCATCGTGTAATGACTGTGTGCCTTCACCCCATGGTTCTCCCATTTTGGGCACTGCAAGCAACCTCGGGTATTTTCACCCTCTTCGACTTGCAACTTGAACACTTTCTTTAAGCGGTACATAAGTCCTTGTAAAAGAAAAAGAGTGCCTCCTCGTTCATCCCCGTTGTCACGAAAAGGAACATATCGAGTAGGCTGGTACCAATTCCTCCACATCAGCAGCAAAATAGGCATCTGAATCTTAAGTAGGAAATTCCATCATCTCAGAGGCCGGAGACGGAGACGAGTTTATCAGCACCAATACCCCCACGCATCGTGGCCGGTTCCCTCGGGGGTAGAAACTTCGCTTGGAGAAATATCCCGTTGATCTTCGGGCTGGCCCTTGCCTATTGAAAGTATGGTGTCTCTGAAATGCTTTTTGAATGCCTCTTGTTCGGATGATTACTAGGATCGGTCCAAAACACCAGATACAGGCACATTTGCACCTAATCAACTGAAGCATCTGACGAGGAAGGGAAGTTACAGAACGGGGTAGCTAGCAACTTCAGTAGTGGGAGTGAGTGCCCAGCTGTGCGTCGGGCGCGAACGGAGTTAGCTCCTTAGTTCATATGTATTCTAGTCGGTACGATGGAATGAAGGGATGAGAGGGAAATTCCATGCTCAAGGGTTAGGGACTATCGGGAAATGCACTCAAGTCAAGTAGAAGTAGGGTGGTTAGTCCGAATCCTTCCAAGGGTTTCTGTATCTGTAAGTGAAAAGCTCAGTAGAGAAGTCAAGGAAAGATGAAGTAGTGAGCCAGGAAAGCAAATCCGAAAACAAGCCAAAACACCGGCTTGAAAGACCTTCTTTTTGGGCTAGATAGAAAAGCAACTGATAAGAGGTCCACTCCATCTGGAATCTAAGGCCAACTTCTCTTCATCTATCCGAATCCTGAATCTATCAATAGAAGGACGACGATGCTCGAAGACTTTCCACTTGCTGCCAAAGAGGGAACCTTCCCATAATTTTCGTGATAAAAGCCCTATTTTCGGCACCTTCACGCTCCTTCTTTAATTTAAAGGTCCAACCCTATAAGATAATCGTTGGGTTTTGGCTTCGTCTTCAAACTTAGGGACGGACTCGACTCACTACATGAAGGAGTAGACCAACGCATCGACGAAGAACTTCAACTGAACGCACATATCGCATAGAAGATCAGACTAGGCATGGAAGCTTGATGAGCGAGTCAATCAGTTCAGGCAGGTTCAGCTAGTTCCAAGCCAATCTCTAAAGTTAGAAGTTCAGATTGCGCAATTTCACTGATTGAAGTAGTTACGGAGCTCCTCCAAGCTTTTTTCTTCTTTAGTAGCTCCCCGAGCCTAGCTTCTCTTTTCTTGTTGGAATTGTATCGAATCGAAAGTTCCATCTAAAAAGAGATATAAATACCCCGGCAGGCATTATATGCTTGAACATTAACCTCGTTCGGTCTTAATATATTGGCTTCCTGCTTCAATAGAAGGTTTCAAGCTTTCACAGACTTAACTTAATAAAGATTCAGCTCGAGTAAAGGAAGGTTGAGCTAGTCTTTGTCTAGTCAATCAGGTAGCTTTCCTTCGATTCCTTCTGACTGATCAAATCTTCTCTAAATGACTACAGCGCACTCCAAGCCCGCCGCCCAGATCTGAGCTTTCGTGATAGGTGAAAGAACCTTTTCCGTAGGGGGAGAAAAACGGACTATACGTTAACTAAGCCCTTGTTGGTAAGGCTCTTTAAAGACCTAAAGGAAGCTATTAAGAGAAGAGGTTGGGCTTGGCAGGTAGACTTGCTGTCCTAACTGACAAGAGAAAGGGACTCTGGGATATTTACTGGGTGGGATATATTTGACTATTAAGTAAAGGTTCGATATTTCACTAAAAGATATTCAAAAGGAAGGTCAATCTGGTCCTCAATGGTATGACCTATAACTCAATAGCAGCTTTCCTCGTCTCATACCCATAGTTAGAACTCTTTCTTGTTACAATCGTCTTTCTTTCCGAGTCCTGACGCGCTTCAAGGAAGATAGCAGTTCATTAGGTTGTTCTGAAAGAAAGGAAGCGGTACAAGCGAAGGTAAAGCAATAATCATAACAGGAACTGGAACTCCTACTAGCCATAATCTATAGGATCGCACACGTGTACCTTACTATCAGAGTCCAAGAAAAGAATCTTTCCATAACACAGAAGGGGATCATCACCCGGCCCAATAGACACGATCTTTCCAGCCAGATTGAGTTCATCCAATAGCGCATTTCCTGCTTTATCGTCGAAGATTATTTCATCATTTCCTCTAGTAGTAAGAAAAACCTCGCTAATGAATCTAGAAAATGGTATACCAGGAAACCTTTTCGCAAACTCACGATCGAAGATGTCCGTTAAGACTATATTGAATAATACCCTCGGGATTTCACCCACTAGTGGTATACCAAAACCGTTTAAGTTTATATCAGACCTACGATTATTTCCATAAATGTCCACGATTGGAAGATATAGTAAAGAGGAAATGAGTTTATATACAGAACAAGAATCACCAAAAAAAGGCTTAACCTTAGAGAAAACAAGACTGCTTGGAATCTTTTTTAAAGAAGGACCTAAGTCAAGCCTGTACACTCTATCCACCTTACCCAGTCCACGAATGCTGCTATAAAAGCTAGGAACCATATCAACCATTCGGTAACCATCTTCTGGCAAGCAACCGTGAGAAAGACGAAATAACATTCGGGATAACCCCATTAACACCAATAAATCCTCTTTATTATCTGGCATAACTGTATAAAGAATATTAGGATCAGAGCCTGTCCCAAACATGATATTAGGAGGATAATAATCTGGTAGCGTATAAAGAAACTGAGATAGATCAGCCTTCTTTATGTACTTTATTTGAAGCGGAGATATTTCGTATAAACCAGTAAGTCTTTTTTGTTGAATAACAACTAATCTGAAGCGAGATACACTTTCACAAAAATTCTCATTTTTATAGATAAACTCAATATCTGCTACGCCACATCAATCCGTTATGGCTCGACTCTCTTCCTTAGCAACGACGGATTCTCCGGGCAGCCATATTTGCGTGGAACTACATAAGTACATTAGTTAGACGAGCAGTGGATTACATCACCCCGATTCGCACCAAGTTTTCTCTGTCGGACATGGAGAAAGCTCCAAGGATTGACCCGGGGTTAGACTACTCTACGGAACCCCTTTGGACGACTGCTCTGTGCTTGCCGCTATCTTTCGTTCTTCCGGCCAGGACCAATTCCGCCTAAGGCCATGATCGAATCATGACGAGCTAGACTAATGACGCTCTTTCAAGGACCGGCAAAACTCTAAAATGCTGATGATCAAACGTTGCTTCGGATGTGTATGAGAAGGAAGCTTCTCTAAGATATTGACTCTTAGATAGATACCAGCATAGTCTCTTAATTAAGAGTTTCTTGTTGGTTGCACTCGTAAAGCGAGCGATAGCTTAAGAGAGCAGCGAAAGAAGCCCACGGAGCGGTGATATTTCCTGACTAGCAAGTGGAGGATCATTCCAGTCTCTGATGGCGTAGCCGATGTGTCATGCTAGGAAGCTGAGCTAGGGCATTTCTTCTTTCTCAACGGGAGTGAAAACCTTCCTCTATGCTGACAGAAGCGGAGAGGCAGGCAAGAAAGAAGGAACCAGGCTAGGGCTCTCTGTAGTAATAGCTGTCTCTCTTCACTCATGCTTGCTGCTTAAGACTCTCTTTTCCCTCTACACCTGAAAGATCGAAGTAGCGGCGAGGAAGAGCTTGAAGAAGGAAGAAGTACCATTGGCGAAGTTGCTTCCTCCAGTCTTTGTATATATGGGATGTACCCGAGAAAGAGACAAAGCAGCTGAGATCAGAATGAGTAGCATTGGTCTTGGTCTGACTAATCAATGTCAAAAAGATTCCATCGATCGGTGAAGCACATCAACGGAAGTGTGCACGCTAGCGCTCTCCTCATATTAGCTTAAATAGTAAGTACAGCTTTGTGGTTTTCCTGAAGAACTTCTCTTTTCCCTATGGAAGGTGAAACTCTCGTTCAAATGCTTCCTTTTAGGACGGATTTGACCCTATTACTAAAAATCTCATAAGAGAATCAAGTTACCTAGATAAAGCCACAAGGCTATCCGAGTTCACAAGTGTAGTTGCTTTTCCCTTTATTCATTTTTGGTGTTCAGTGACTGGCTTGACTTCTTGCTTTCTTCCACCTCGCTTGCATGCGGCGAACTAGACTGAATATTTCTCTATTCATTCCTAATCCTTTTCAGCTTTATCGTTTTGTGCTTAATGAATTCTTTTTTGATAACGAAATACATCATCGACTTGAACAATAGGTCTTGTCACGAGCTG
>MUZT01001588.1:0-10343 GCA_002156105.1 Passiflora edulis | reverse complement strand
TCCAATGGCTTCTCAAGTATCTTACATGACCGCCATTGGAAACCACGAGAGGTGTAATTCTCTGAGAATGTTTTTACATTGTCAATAAGCAATGCCTGGAAATGTCATCAGTATCATTAATCACAATCCTGAAATTTTTTTCAGGGATTACGTAGACTCAGGATCAAGGTATACCACTCCTGACTCGGGCGGAGAATGTGGAGTCCCTTACGACACCTATTTCCCAATGCCTACCTCTGGGAAGGATAAGCCATGGTACTCCATAGAGCAAGGAAGTGTCCACTTCACTGTTATTTCAACTGAGCATGACTGGACAGAAAAATCTGAGCAGGTGAAGTGATTGATACAGATCATTCCATCTTCATATAAACCTGAAAAAGCTCATGAGTTGATGGTATCTTGTTGTTTCTTCATGCTTCTAACACACTGGATTCTGGATTTTACAGTATGCCTGGATGCAAAAGGACATGGCTTCAGTTGATCGATCAAAAACACCATGGCTATTTTTTGCTGGGTGAGTTAGGATCTAATAAAATACAAGTATATAATATCAAATATTCTCTCCATCATCATCTTCAACAACTGAGTTGTCAAATACAGGCATAGACCAATGTACTCATCTACCCATGGACTGTTTACGGTCGATAATGAATTTACCAAAGCCGTAGAGCCATTACTGCAGCAGAACAAGGTTGGTAAATTGGTTGGTTAGCTGGACTGACTCTAGTCTGTTCTTTGATGGCTAATATTCTTCTGAACACACAAAATCTCATCAACATGAACTAGGTTGATTTGGTTCTATTTGGGCATGTCCACAACTACGAGAGGACATGTTCTATATATCAGAGCAACTGCCTAGCAATGCCTGCAAGAGATAAAGATGGGATTGACACATATGATCATGACAATTACAAAGCACCAGTTCAGGCAGTGATTGGCATGGCTGGCTTCAGTTTGGACAACTTCACAGATAATGTAAGATGATTAAAATTATGAATGGAATAAGAAGAACACCCATAGGTATACATACATATAAGCATGACAACATTCAGGTCATCTAATACTTTTTCTACTGTTAATATATGCAGCCTGCTAGTTGGAGCTTGACAAGAATTTCTAAGTTTGGCTACCTGAGGGCCCAGGCCACAAGGGAACAGATAGACTTGGAGGTTAGTAGTCACAAACTACAACTACATGTACATAGAATGATAGTAGATGCAGTCAGAATCTTTATTCCCTTCTTCAAACACTAATTTTTTCATGTTTTTGCAGTTCGTAAACTCGGCTTCAAAACAGGTTGAGGACCATTTTCGCATTACCAAAACTCAGAAAAGATAGCTCATATTTGGATTGTAGTCACACAATGGAAACCTATATACATACTACAGATATTGCAGCTACTTTTGTATGTTCAGCACTGCTGAAGACAGTCTGAATACTATGGGAAATATCATGAAGAAAGATATTAAGAGAAAGCTGTTACTATATTATGAAATGCTTTTCTCCTTCCCATTCAGTAGATTTTCATTCCCTTCCTATCCATATTTGTGTAGTTTGATCTTCATAGTCTTAGGCATTAGTTAGTTTACAATGTCCAGTATACAATAGATCATCAAGATCATGTCGCCATGTCTAAGATCTAACCCGTAGTACTATATCTATTGGATCACAGTTCATACAAAATAAGAAGGGTACACTAAAACACTTCAGCAGTCAAGAACAGAGTATTGAAAACTATCACGGAACTTGACTGTGACAGTATATACATTTTCAAATGTCTGCGCCAGGAAATTACATCAGCAGGAGGTGATACTGAAGACTACAACGTTACAAGTAATATGGTGGACACGATTATACATCAACCTTATCTAGTTTACACTGCAATTTAAGAAAAAACAGAAGCCGGGTCAATTGCTTTCGATTTGACCAAACCCATCGTAAGTCATGCGGATACTAAATTTGACAATAAGAAAGACTAACCATCATCACCCCAAACTAACTGAAAGATGTTCCTACTAGCACGTGCATTAACAACGTTCTTGGTCTGCTTCCAAAGCATCTCTTCTTGTGCACAAACATCGCCCTCCTTCAAAAACAGATGTTGAGCAGAAACTCAGTAAGCTGGAAACAAAACAGAATAAATAAAAAGAAAAAGTCCTCATCTTATCTGAGGGGAAATCATAAATTATCCATTTAAAGCAAGAAAGAAAAATGTAGAATGTATGGATCACTCTAAGCTTAGACAAATATGAGGTCACACCGCCCATATTATAGTTTAAAAAATGTGGTGCCGTCCATAAACTATTGCAGATCTGAACCTTGAGTGGATTCATCTAGACAAAGACAGGCTGAAAAGGACCTTCAGGTCCTCGCTATCCTTTGCTACAACTTGGACTATATGGATAGTTCGAAACAAGGCAGTTTTCAAGCTTCTCCCTTTGACACCAGCTACTTTCTCTATCGAATCATCTCCACGGCAACAAATTGGTATAAATCAATGGATCAAGCTTTCCCATATTCCTCCTTGGATCCTATCGTAGACCCTCATCCTTTTTACTCTCTCAAATATGGTAAGGCCTAGGCAGCTAGTGGATGTTAAGGGATAGCATGTTTCCCTAGAGCTGCATGCATTTTGTCTTACGGTTTCTATGACTAATGCGAAGGAAATCCTCAATCTCACCCTATTTATAATGAGATGAGAATTCCTTCACATTAATCTGCTGTACCTTCTTCTATTTATAAAAGTATGCTTATCAAAAAAGAAAAAAAGAACATCCTTGTTATTATAAAACTGTGACAGATCTCCAGCAAGTTCCTGATGAACTCCAGATAGAGACTCGAACTACTTTACAATTTAAAAAAGAAGAAAAGCATCAGTTAATTCTCCTAGTGCAACGAAACAAGAGCTAAACTCGTAGGCAATTGTTGTTTCTTTTTTCCGTTTTTTATCACCTTGTCAAACAATTTAACCATCATAGCCTGATGCACGAGTTGACCACTCACCAGGTTTAGCTATCCAATTATTTCTGAGTTCTTCGTAAATTGTAGTCTAGTTATAACATGAACAATGATACTTAGCAGAAAATAAGACTCACAAGAAGAGAGTAGGCACGGGCAAGAGAGATGAGTGTTGGATACAGATCAAGAACAGCTAAAGCCACTTCCTCAGTCACTTGGGGAACCTGCAATCATGATTTTAAACCTGTAACACCCGAGTTATCTCATGAAATTTGAAAAGAATCAAGTCTCTGAACAGGTTATTCATGTTAATTTTAGATTTGTAAATAGACATCTCATTGGAGATTTTCGAATTTCTTATAAGAATTTGCTGTGACTAAATGACTCTTAATTACAACAATGCGGCCTTCTGCCTAAAAAAACAAAAGTTAGTACCTGCATGAGCTGAATGGCAAATACGTCACTGACCATCATTTTCTCTAGATCTTGGCACCTGTGTATAAATTCATCGTAGGAAGGAGAAACTGCAGAGAACTTCGACTGCTCCTTGGGCTGCTGTGATCTATAAAATTGGGTTATCGATTGTGTTAGATACCCATATTTCTTCAATGTGTCACGCAAGCAGCTTGTTCTCTGCACATCAAAGCCCTCTAGTATCTCTGTTGTAAAACAGCTACATTTGGCAGAATAAATAAACAGTTCATTAAAGACTTGTTCAATTATAGTTATGTTTTATAACATTTTTCTAAAAAAAAAGCAGAAAATGCAGCAAAAAGTACTCCAAGATTGTGAATTGAATATCCTTTTAGGACCGCCCTTGTTAGAGTGTTGTAGATAGTGCTAATTCAGAAACTTTTCCAACCCATTTCAACAAAAAGGCTGAGCTATTCAATTCAATCTCCTTGCCCGCCAACTCTGCTGATGGATCAATGTATTCTCAACCACTAAATCCCCCACCCGTACATATGGAGCGAGGAAGGTATTTAGGGATATGTTGCTGGCTAATGAGTGGTTCTGTTGAAATCTCTTCATGTTATAAAACTTGAGGATCAGGAGAAATCCTGAGTTCAAATCCATGCAAGGTATTATAAAAAGAGATTTAAAGATGAGATTAGGCTAATGATAGAATCGACATATAAAAAAAAAGATGTTGCTGCAAGTATATTTTTAGTCCAGCCAACTTTGTCTGTTTCCTTTTTCTCCTTTTTGCTTGGAGATTAGACCTGGCCAACTCAACATGATTAAGTTTCCAACATACTTTCTGAAGCTGACCAGGAAAAATTCAGCCCCTGGTATCTGAACATGGGGATTTGGAGTAATGCAGGTACCAGCCCAGGACCAAGGATGACACGTATAGTACTCAAGGTTTCAAGCAGTTATATAGCATGTAAGAAATCCGTCTTTTCAAGCTAAAGGCCAATTTAAAACACATAATCCACCTACATCAAAGCATCTAATGAACGTGCACAGTAAACAAACTAAACAGATATTTATATGAAAGAATTCTGTTTGGAGGACGGTAAAAAATACATACGCTGTTTTCATGCTTTCAGCAGCATCTGAAGAGTTCATATCACCTTCCACGACATAAATCAGCTTCTTGAGTCCACATCTCTAAAAATTTGCAATTTTTAACAGAAATGTCATCATAAAATATCACAATCGAAATCCGTAAGGCATTCCACGTTTAATTTTGTGTTTTCATATAATTACAAATGTTTGATATTTTATATAAGTCAGTACGCCAAATACAATAATAGAAAAAAACTGATTTAAAGAAAAAACATTTAACATCATACTCTAGAAAGAATTGTTAACTCACATCATTTAAAACATTTTTTTACCAACTTATGATTGGTCCCAATGGAAAACACTAGGATTTCCTTAAGCATTATGCCCAGAGTTCGAATCCTGGTGATATGAATGGAACAAACACAGCTAGGAGGATACTTCCACCATATTAGTGCTGAATCATGGTCCGGAAATAGATTAGTTTTTTGATCGTTAAGAAACCACTTCTAATTTCAAAATAAAAACAATTTTTTTCTGCTAACAGATTTCTAAAACAAACAACATGAATCCTTTTTATCCCATAACAACATTATTTATAATACATAATTAGTGTACCGCAGGGATTACTAATCAAATTTCAACCCACAAGTATTTACAACCCTCATTTTCTCTACAAAAGAAAAAACACTAGAATGGAGAAGTTATTGGTAATAACCATTTATTAAATCTTGAATGGACGACTTAAGGGACAGAGATAACACAACATTGTAATTTATTTCCCAAAAATGTATCCGTCCAGAAATCAACAAAATTATGGCATACAGTTCTCGATCATTATACTACCCAACAAAGCATACTATCATTATACCCTATAAATAGGCATGTTTACAAGACAGCGGTTTTAAACTCCAAAAATCCACTAGCAAAAGATTTGGTACCGCAAGTATAATCATTGTTCACAAACATCAACAAAGCACATATTGCACAGTAGGAGGTACTTGACATTTTATATTGTAATTAGTAAGTGACCAGGCAGTTTAGCAGACAAGTATGAAGTTTAACTGAGAGATTCAAAACCAACTTCAACAGCCCATGATCATTCATTTACGCAGTATGTTATGGTTAGCAAAACTTTTCATCCAACTACTGGAGAAACAAATAACAATTGATATGCACCATCGAAGAGCAAACAAATACGACATTCAGAAAGAATACAGTTAAAGCATCCAAATGTAGATATATGAATAAAAATCAATACCAAAAGCCTCAGTTTCTGATCTCTATAGCGATTGTCCCTGATTGAAGACCGCAAATCATCAACCTTCTTTCTTTCAACAATAAAATCAAGAACATATTCAGTCTGCAGATATTTATGACAAGCTATCCAGATTCCATCCCCAACAGGCAGTCTTCTCACCTGCAGAGTATTCCCACACATATTATTGATTTACCATTGATTAATATCAAGTGGAGAAATAAACAAAGGATCCTCAACATTATCTTAAACCAGAAATTCAAGGGCATCGGACTGAACTATAATCTCAACTGTCATATTCTCATTTTCAGAAATGAACTATATACACCCTTTTAGCAAAAATGAATTTTACCAGATATCAAGACATGAAAGCAAATGCCAAACAAAGATGCATAGAGAGCAACAGCAACTCATGTTTCCAATAGTGTTGTTATATGGAAGAAAAACATTCCTTATCCTTACATCAAAAGCATAAATCTACAAGTTTCTCCTTTCCCTCTGTTGATAAATCTTTTAAGAAAAATTATAAATCCGCAATGAACTCAACTAGTAGTTGAATAAAAAAGGAAAACATTAACAGATCAAGGTTTGAAATTACGGTACTTGGTCATCTCTCCAGTCTATACACATAGCAATTTAACTCAAACGAGACGGTAACAATAGTTCCTAACAATTGGAAGAAAACAAATGATATAGCAAATAGCAATACCTGTATTTTGATTTTGTGTTCCTTGCAAATATACTCAATAAGTTTTCCACCCTTTGAACTGTAAAGCACAAAGAATTAAAAGTCATTCATCAGTGAAACAGTGGAGAAAGAATAAAATCAAATAAATCACAATGAAGCACCCATCATTAACAAGAATCTAGCAATCATTTTAGAGAAGATGTTGCAGAGATTTCCTAAAAATTATAATATTTTAACAATTTCATAGCTAGATAGACATCATTTTACAACCATGGCATGTAATACTAATGTTCCAGCACTACCCTGACATGCTGATAAATATTAGAAATTTTCCCTTTCAAGTAGGATAAAATTTCTCTATCGACAACAACTGGCAGCGCATGTAGATTCAGTTGTTAGTGTTACTAGTACATATAATTATATGAAGAAGTAAATCTTGTTATACAGATCAGCACTACCATCTAACATATCATAACAAGAAAGGAATAAGGAGGGATAACAATGACATCTATTTCGCTATGAAAAAGTTAACAAAGAAAAGACAATCTTCATGCTGACAACAACAGCAGAGATTTTAAAGATAAAACCTAGTCCACCAACGAAGTTAAGTGAGATGATGATCTAGAAAACAAAAGGAAAGCAAACTACAGATTTGCCATTGTGCCAAGAAAAATAACTTAATTCTCTTAAAGCAAAGAAATTGCCACAAACTTTTTGTCAGCAAAGATTCATGGATTTACAACAGCAAACATATTATGTAAGCAGTAGAATAGCTGCCCAAGCAGACTGATGAAATCTTTGATTTCAAAAAACTCACCTCTGCATGGCAAATTTCTCTCTATCGTCCAATATCAGGATTACTTCATATACATCCTCAAATCTCTCCCCTAAACTCAGAGGTGGCATGCTTAAGGTGTTCATGTCTGCTTCACAGCCATCCAAACTAGACAATTTCATGGAATAATCCTGTACAATAATGGGAATGACTGACCGAGTCCTTTTAACAGTAAAGAATAATGAAATAAATTATTGAGTCCAAAAATGAAAACATACAGATGATGAGCAAGGTCTCATAGCAAATGACCCAGGAATAGAAGAGGCAGAGTAAGGATTCATCACATTCTTACAAACATAAGAATTGTCCATCTGATTACTCTGGCCAACAGAAACATCTTCATGACCTGGACATTTACATGGCTCAAAAGTTAGAAGCCTCCGTGTTGTTTAATGACAGTAAGGAGATTAATAACACTTGGAGGGAACTCACTGCTATTTCTTGAGTAACTTGATGAGGTTACAGCAAAATCATCTGTTATTGGTCGAGGCTCTGAATGCTGTCCATAAATTTGATCTTGACGAAGATGGCATAAAACTGCTGGCCAAAGTGACAAGATCTCCTTGTTATGTGAAGTTTCTGAAACTTTGGTAAAAGCACAAAGAACTTGTTCCTTCGAGTACCCCAAGTGAATAATCTACAGAGAGATAATTGTAATTGAAACAATGTTGTAAAAAAATTATTGACCATCTATCAAAAGTCGTTCAAGAGAGATACGAGGAAGTAACATAATTTTCAGAGTGAAAATACCACAAGATGGTGTTAGAACTGATGATAAGAGGAAGCCAAAAAAGAAATGGTGACCATTGATGGAATACAATAGGTAGTCAAACCATAATAACATTATCCATTAGTGATAGTCAGAACATATAATTTTCTAAAAAGTTCACAAAGATGGGAGGGGAAGAGTGGCCTGAAATGCGTTATAAAACAAACACACCAGGAATGAAAGGAATAGGTTTAAAAGTAAAATAGGAACAGACCCTCTCAAGAGATTCCTGCGGGATATCAACCGGTATCTTCTTCCTACTTAAACCTACAGATGAAAGTGTCACTTCTCCTGCTGAATCAGGGAGAGCAGTCTCCACATCTGATGTATTATGCTTGTTCACATCATAAGACCCTTCTGCATTAGCCAACATCCTTCTGGGATCTTCCATGTTAGATCTTGTGATACATTCACGTGCTGCTTCCTGCCCTTCATCAGTTAGCATGTACCTAGAGGTTAATCCAGTTATGCATAAGAAATCATATGCATAAATGGGACTACAAGACTAACATAAGCCAGATACTACTGCAAGAATTAAACCGCATGGAACAGATAGTGAACCTGTTGACTAGCATGCACCCAAAGCATAGGACATAAAGAACATTCTCAAACCATGCCACTAGTTAATTCACTCTGAATGTCTGTACTCTGCTTATGTCTTGAAACTGAATTTCTTTCATGAACTCAGCACATTGGTCATGTTGTGCTTAAACTATCCACAAAAACATAAAAAGGGATATACTTACCATCATTTTTTAAACAAAACATATTGCATTAGTGTCTTGGTAACTAAGAATTCACATTGGAAATCTGTCGCAAAGATGCACTCACGACGAACTAATTATCAGTGCACCAGACAAGATAATGTAGCACTAACTCACCTTTTTTTTCAAGACTAAGTTTTTTAGGAAACGCATATGAAATTCACGAAGAAACAATTCTACATATTCAATAAACCCTGTCTTTTTTTCTTTTCTTTTTTTTTTGGCATGGACTGCTATTCATGTGCATCATTTCACCAAGTCAGTACTACTCATTTGCACCAGTTTACAGGAAGATAAATACCATCCATAATTATTCATCAAAACAACTCACACAGAAAGCTTGAAGTACCTCCTTGCAAGAAACAGGGATTGAAGAAATCTAATAATAGCAGAGTTTAAGTCATTGAAGAATAAACAAAAGCCAAAACGACCAATAATATGTCAATCATGATAATTAAAGAAAATCAAATAAGATAAATAGGCAATTACTTTGCGGGACAACTTGATTTAACAACTAATCCCTTGTTTATCAATGTTGTCATGCAACTCCATCCTGTATACCAGTCTCTTGGAGAACTTCCCATCTGTGAAGGCTTTCTATTCCCCTTTTCGCCCCTAAGAGTATGAAAGAAAGTTTAAAAGGAATCAAACTACTGGAAGATATATTAAAATGGATTGGTACATTGAGCAATTGATAACAACAACATACATAATTGGCGCATGAGAAAGACCACTTGCTTCAGCAGCATCAATAAGCTCCTGTTTAAGCATGAAGTCAGCACCATTTACAGTCTCCCTGGCAGCAATAAAAATCAATTTCATGAAATAGGGTAGTAGCTGGGGCAATTACAAAAGTATAAAGTAAAAGAGACATGGTTTACCTGTATAACGTAATTAATAATGCATACGCAACAGAGTTCTTTTGTGGAAGATAACGTTTTGTTCGTTTTGCTCTCTTACCTGCATAACTAAAACAACTTTCATTTAGCAAAACCGTTGTAACATGATTTATCTGCCACCTGAACGGCATTATACTTACCCTCTTTGGTCAAGTCTTCAGGTTCAGAACTTCCTGAACCATTATCGAAATACCCCTGCATTAGCTTCAAAATCCATTTCCCCACTCCCCTACACCATAAATGCCCAAATTTCATAACTCATAAAAAACGAAGCTCAGAACAGTCAAATTTGCAGTTCCAATATAAGCATTCCCCCGAACACAATTCCCGTGTCACTTTCATCCACAACCCGGAATCTGAATCATACAAATGAACCTTAAAGTCTAAAACTTTCACTGATCAGTATACGTAATGGCAGTTCTTAAAAGTTGTTATTAAAAAAAAAAATACCGAGTAAAGAAACATACTTTATCCGAGACAAGTCCTTAAGGGATGTGATTGGAATCCTTGTGCTGCAAATATTGCCATGAGCTTTAGAAAGAGTCATGTCAATGTTTTCCGATAAACCTTTGGGCTTCTCGGCCAATTCTTGTCTCTTTTGCAGCATGTAAACAACAAGCCCCTCGTTTTCAGGGCATAGCACCCGTGCCCGATACTCCATTC
>MUZT01001489.1:0-16299 GCA_002156105.1 Passiflora edulis | reverse complement strand
TTTCAGTCGCTTGATCATGCTTGTCGTCGATCCGCCACTCGCTGTTATGAGTCCGCCACGTGTGAGAGAAATGGATTCAACGGTAGATGGAGAGAGTGTGGGTGAAGCGTAGGAAGCGAAAGTGAGGTTCTCCTATGTGGGGTCCAGTGTTAGAAAACCGTCCATGCACCTGAACTGAGAAACTACTCCGACAGTGATTTTCCCGCCAAAATAACTTGGATTCACTGTTATGGTTTGGACCAAAATATCGAATCCAAAGTAAGTTGTTCTGTAATTAGTAACAAAATGTTCAATTTTAACCCTTCCTATCATTTTTTTATGATTGGTAATCATAATTATGATATATAAACGTAAATCATTAAGAGATTAGTCGTTTTGATAATTAATTAAAAATCAAGATTGATGATTTTAGAATAGACTAATGTTGATGATGGTTAAGAGTTTCTCTGTTTCAGCAGAAAAATGTTTGTTGTATTCCTGGAATCTAAACAAGGGTGAGGTTCAGTTCGGTGTCTGATACGAATAGGGTGAGCGAAGCTATTTCCTCCCATGGTGGGATATTAGCTGGCTAACGGTACTAAACAACGAAAGCAAACTATTTTAGGATTGTTGTTTTCCTAACAATCCAATATAGTAACCTTTCCAGAACCATTATAAAACCACTTTCAGAAACAGCCCGTTTTAGTCCTCCTACCCTCCTTCTTCCCAAGCTTTTCACGCTCTCTCTCTCTTGTTGGTAGTGTTTCAGTGACTCACCCAGTCTCTCTTCTTTCCGCTGTGTCGTTTCTGAGAGCTTTCTTTCTATGCACTCTGCAGCTCAGCTTTGCTGGTTTTTCTGATTCCATCAGTGAACCTTCCTTTGTGAATGGGTTGAATAATTAAGAAGTGTTTTGGTTTCAAGAATGATAAATGGGTTTCACATACAGAGCGTAAGTTTGTTTCTCTGCTTCTTTTAACTCGCAAAAAGCGACATTTTTTACTGAAAAGTTGTGCTCTTAGAGAGAGAAAGAGAAGGGTTGGCCTTTTGGGTTATTAGTTCTTTTGACAAAAACCACCACTAAAGCCATTTTTGTTGGCTTTCACTTAAATTCCGTTGAAAACTGTGGCTGGGTTTGTGAGAGTTTCTTCCATTCTACAAGGTTAAAGGCTTCATTTTTTGCGCTCATCTCGGCAATGCGGTATCTGGATTCTCGGTGAGTTCTCTAACTTGAAGCTTGCTTTCTTCTCATGCCCCCCTTTTTCTGTTTATGATCTGCTGGTGAGCTGAGCTAAACTCTCTTGTTCTGAGAATCGTTTATGAAGCTAAGTCATTAGTCTTTTCATTAGCTTTTTTTTTGGTAGAATTTCATTAGCTTATTTTGATTCTTTTTGTTCCATCTTTGAAAGCAGTTTCTACTTCTTGGATTTCTGCAAATGTGTATACTTTTTAAAGCTTCTGTTTCCATTAATTACGATATCTACTTTGGTATTAAAAAAAGTGGTACTGATTGGTTTTGTTATCATTCATGCATGGTATGTATTTGTTATCTGGACCCACAAGCAATAGTCTACAATTTATTATAGCGCTTGTTCCCTTTCAGGCTTACAATAGCAGCGTCATTTGTTCTCCAATGTTCATTAATGTCTGTGGTTGTTGCTGATTGATTGCGTTTCCTGTGATTTTAACCGTTGGATTTGCTTGAAAGAATCGATTGACTAATCTAATGATGGCTCTTTCTGATTTTATAAACCTTGATGGCAGATAAGGATTTGGAAAGAGATAAGTTAGCCGATTCTCTTTTCTTTTTTGGTGGATATAATTTTACTTTAAGACAATATTTTGGTGATTGCGTGTTCATTTTGATTCACAGAACTGTTGTCTGCTTCCGAGCGTCCTGTTTTTAAAAGATTATGGCAGGTGTCACTTTCAACTGCACGCATGTCTTTCTGTTACTATTTAATCAGGACTCTGAGTTTTACGAGTTAAGTTCAATTTTATCGATCGAAATCCGAAAAAATATTAATTTGATTTACATATATTATCATGTCTGAATGCATAGGATGGGCCTGAACTCAGACCAAACAAGCGTATGTTTTCTTGTTTATGACTTCGAAGCATTCATCAGGCTTTGATTTTCTTTTCTTTTTTTCTATATTTCTTGTATATTTTATTTCCTGCATGTGAAAGTCCGAGGAAGCTCAATGGTAGGTTCTGACAGATGCATTCTACCTTGGATATGTCTTGTAAGTGGCATCTGTGATCAGTGCCGTTCAATTGTCAACCTTTAGAATATAGCAATATATATATACATGTGTTCCTGTGGGTGTGACGACACGGGTTGGTTTTCTGCAACTTGTATAAGTGTGGAACCTTGACCTGCTTCATAAAACTAACAGTATAAAGGAAAACCAGTCTCCCAAGATGGGCTGGATTTCCAGCTTTCAACGCCAAATCTGTAACTGGGATGAGGTTAACTTCGTATGTTTCTATCAATCTCCATTTGACAAGGAAATTAGTAGTAGATTTTTGGTAGTTTGACGTGTTTGTTTTGTATTACTCACTGTAGGATGAAGAAGTAATATGATGACTGTAGTTATAACCAGTCATTTTGATTGATATGTTGCTTCAGATGGATTGGATCATCACTTAGTGCTACATATTGCAGTTTTCTTGTTCTTGTCATTTCTTTCAGTAATTCTGTTGTTTTCGTGTATTTCTGAGGTTACGGTCGGAATCTTCATCTTCGTTATCCGATTTTTTTGATCCGATATGGCTACCCATTTTGTGTCAATCTTTGTTTATAGCATCAGAAAGGGATAGAGGTGCTAATGATGATGGAAAACAAAAGAAGCGTGTGTACTATTGACCAGGGCAGTTTCACTTCTCTTACAACCAAAAGACATAAGGCTGATTTTTCTGTCTCCTCAAAGGTTTGCACCTTCCTCCTTATTGCCTCTGTGTGTCTCTTTCACTTGCTGGAGATGATGATGGTTCTTGCTAGGGAAAATGTGAATAGCTTGTGATTGAATTTAACCTGTTGTGATTTGCCAGGAGAGGAAGGAAAATGTCGGAGAACGGATTGTGGCTTTACAGCAACTTGTTTCGCCGTACGGAAAGGTACTGCAGGCAACTCTTTCCTTGAGCTAATTGTTCTTGCTGTGCAGTACATGAATCTGGGTTTAATGTGATTATGTTTTGAAGTCTGATGATGTAGTACAACTGCTGTTTCACTATTGATTTGTGGTTGTGGTTTCTTAAGCTTATTCTCTTGTGCAGACGGATACCGCATCTGTCCTTACAGAGGCAATGGAGTACATACAATTCCTTCATGAACAAGTGAAGGTTTGTTCTTCTGTTCCTCATCTTTCCGATGTTAGCTTTTTCACGGTTGATTATTTAACGTAATTGCACGGTTAAACTAGTACAATCCCTTATCGGCTGATCTTCACGCTCGGTGGTACTGTCTGGATGGTCTAGTTATCTATTTGGAACAATGAATCAGATAAAAAGAAGTAAAAGCTGTCCATTGATTGCTTCACTGCACCTTTGGTTAAGAACAAGAAATAGGAATCTGAATGCTTGTTACTTAATGATTGCCTTGTTTCATAGATTTTGTTCTTAAAATGCACAGCTGACAGTTCTTGACTTTTATCTCATATATTTGTTCTCTTCCCCATGATTACAGGTGCTGAGTGCTCCATACCTACAAGGTACGCCAGCATCTCAAATGCAGGTGAGGATCAGCATCAGCTTTGCTGCTATAAGATTGTATATTTGGAAATAAAATTGTACAATAGGAATGGTGCTCTTTGATTGCCTTCTTGAGTTCTATGACATTATCATGACAAATCACAACAAACTGCTCGCACCGTTCCCGGGGACATCACCGAGACGGAAAGAAAGTCTCTCATGACAGTTCGACCCAAAAACTTTACCCTTGCCTAGCTGTTATTGACTCGCCCTCAGGTTTTTTCCAGCTTTACATGAAATCACCACACAGCTAGGCGCTCTCATCTTTTCGTCCTATGATGGTTGATGTTGCTTGCATTTGACTTGGCCATTGGAGTCTGAAGTCCTTGGCATGATGAAGCATAAAAATTCACATGTTTCTCTTGCTTCCATTAGAAATTGCATTATCAGTGACTCCAAGTGATCATATTTTGTGCAGGAATCAGAGCAACAAAGTCTGAGAAGCAGGGGCCTGTGTTTGGTGCCAATCTCTTGGACTGCAGGAGTTGCTCGCAGTAATGGTGCTGATATCTGGGCACCAACAAAGACCTCTTCTCCGAAATTCGATAAAGCCATTTCACAATTCCATTGAAACAATTTGTGGCCGACCCGCTGGAAGCAGTTCAAGTTTCTAGACTTGGTTTTGCCTTGAATACAACAATTTTCAGGCAGGTGCCATAGTGCAGCGAATTTTCTGAAGCTCATGAACTGGACCTCCTCCAGGTCTTGCAACTATGTACTCTTAGTCTAGACTGGTATTCCATCATTCTGGATGTAAGCTGGTCATTGGATGTGTATTTCTCTTCTTGTTGCTCAAAAAATGTATATATATGAACCTGAATTGTACAAGAATCCTAACAAAGAACTAATGTAAGAGTTGGGTAACTTCATGGTTCGTTTTCAAGTTGCTGCAATTTTGAGATCCATTAAAATCCGAGCCGCTTTTCCATAGCACAAGTCATTGTTAAGAAATCACAAAATGCTTCTGCAGTAATTTGAAAGAATGATGGAAGACCAACTTGTGTTCGGACGCAAATGGAACAAACACAATTGGAAAAGAATTTTCAACATATTAATACCGAATCAAAATTCAGAAAAGATTAGTTCTATAACAAACAAATATGTTCTTCATTAATGAAAAAACAAAGGATGAGTGAAGCTAATCTAATGACCTTGACATTATAACAGAGTAGGTAACTTGTAGCATCTTGAAAATAGCCTTCAGCCATTTGTGCTACAAATGAAAGTATTATAAATCATCACAACCTCAAAGTCCACTTCAAGTTCAAAAATTGTTCTGAAGTCATCTAGATAAACAATCAAACATTAAGATTATGAAAACTAACAGTCATCGTTACAAAAACCAAGCCATTATTCCTGTGCTGAAGCAGGCCGAACCTTCTCGCGCACGAATTGCAGCAAATGTTCACGTTTCCAATTGTCAATTCTGCAGAAGAGAAATAGCAGCAAGAGTTCACTTCCATAATATGAACTAGGCCTATTGCCTCCCAAACCAAAACTTCCATATCGATCAACCATTTTAATTGAACATTAAAAATTAGCTTACCTGACTGTTTCTTTCTGTTGGCCCTCATCATCCAGCATGATCAGTTTTGGCGGAGCGTTGAAAATGTATTGAACTTTAAAATTAGGATACTTATCCTTCTCTTCTTCAATGAAACTAACAATTTCAGGATAGAAAACTAATTTCCTCATGCAAACCTCCAGTATCGCACCGGAATAGGCGACCTGCAGCAATTTTGATACTTTTGTCTTATTGTTGAAGTGAAGCATTTAACAAGGTGATTCTCTCCAGTTCGATACACCATAAAACACAAACTTTGCAAATCAGAAAACAATAAGCTCGATGATCCAAAGGGAAGCTGTGCGGCCATCAAATAAGATTGTGCTGAATTCCCATACATACTATGAGGACAAAAGAGAGAAACACTCCTCCCATGGACCCGAGTAAATAAAACACAATGAGATGAAGCCAAATGAAACCAAATTTGAGATGAGCATCAGTATGATGAAAAACTAGAAACAAGGTCCGAACAGAAAATAATTTCCTTGAGAGCAAGGTGCAAGCAACGATTTGGCACACCAACCTACGCAGCAATCTCAATAAATATGAAAGAATAAAATTCCTACAAAATTTTACATACATACATACCTTGCTAGTAGAATCATCAGAATCCTCCGTGCAACATTTCAAACAGTCAGAGACCAACTCTGCAACCAAAAACACTTACTGTCAGTCTACTCACAAGGAAGTCATGCACTTCCAACAATATGATAAACCATTTTCATTTAAAAACTTGAGCACACCAAAGCTTTCACACATTTAGATCACTGGATTTGAATAAAAAAAATGTATCCGATCATTGGCTCCCTCAGTTTTGATCACATGTACTGTGATAGCATAATACGAAAACATTCCAACATTTGCAGATAATATCTAACTTAACAAAGATAAGGGCAATCCAGAAACTGAGCGGTCTATTGAAATTGCTGAGGTATCAAACACCAGAAAAGCTCAGACAGGAAACCTTCTGTTGGACAAAAAGCCTCCATGATAACTACCATTCGAAGACTTTTTCTCTCTTAATTGGATTGCCTATTTACTGTTCACCATTTACATATCAATAGCAATAATGCCGCAAAAATTACAAACCATCTCTATTTTCAGAGACGGCCTATCCAAATTCAACCCACATAAAATCAAAACAAAGGAAAAAGAACCAGTGGTCGATTCATATGAAACTATAATTACCATCTTAAACATAACTGCAACCCGACTTATCCATGGAAACCAACCTCTAAGAAAACCGAAACAGGGCACAATCGATACAGGCACGTCATCGCAATTGCAAAATCAAGCACCAAAAGATCAGAACTTTACACCACAAAACCCTCCAATAACTCAAAGCATTAAAACCCCAGATACCAATTCACGCAAATAACTCAAACCCAAAAGTCAGAATAGCAAAAAGCATCAATTCGAGGCTAAAATAAACGTTAAGGAAGAGAAAAGGGTTGTCTTTACCACCTTCGTCTTTGACATATTCACCGAAAGTTTTACAATCGGAGCAGAGAGCCAGTCCCGTGAAACCCAGATCCTCACATTCCTTTGAGCTCAGTTGCTCTTTGGACAAGACAACAGGTAACATAACAGCAACCAATAGAAGCACCGGCTTGAGACAAACCGACCCCATGCTTATCACACCCATCTCCGTCTCTCTCTGTAAAAAACAGCAGCGGACGAAAGTCGTGTCCTGCAATAGACTAAAGTGGAACTACTTAAAAAGGGCCAATTATGGCGTTTCGTGATTGAAGTGCATATCTCAATAAAACTGAAGTTAACAGATAAACTCGAGTAGATCTTACATTATGTATGAAGTTACAAAAAACATGTCTTTTAAAGAAAAAAATTATACTTTATTTACTTATTAGACAAAAATTACAAATTTATTTTTTTAAAAAAAAAAAAATCACCTGAGATACCCTAAAAGGGATTAATATATTTTTTATATATTGGTACAGAATGTCGAAATAAAAAATTTATAGTTATTGGCATTAATCTAAGATAAAAAAGAAATGATAACGGTAGCTTAAAACACATATATTGTATGTGCATCAATCATAACATTAGGGTGCATTAGGGTGTTATATAATACAGATTGAGATGTGATGAGCAGTTGTAGTTTCGTAACCAACAAGTTAAAGGATATATATAATAGTTTGAAGTTGAACTAAAATTTTATATTTTTTAGTGGTTCAGAATAGTTTTTGTTTAATAAGTAAATTAGTTAGATTATGATAAAAAAAAGAAATTATGGTATTAATTTAGAGAAAAAAATTTGATACATAGATAAATAAAATTTATTCTCAACATCGAATCATAATTCTAAAAAAAAAAAAACTAATCCTGAGACCGACTAAAATAATTTTTATCATAAAAACTCTTAATTTGAAGAGTGATTTGCCAATATTATTTTCTTTTTTACTTATTCGCAGTGGAAGGATTACAAGGGAACACCACTAATCCCTCCTGACAAGGAGAAAGGGTGAAGGTTTTCTGCAGAAGATATCAACAAACTCAGCTCTACACAAAAATACATTTCATTACAAACTATGCAACAACCTGGGAATAACTTAGCTCCAATTTTTCAGGCTGGGTTTACATGATGATCAAGTGTTCCGGCAGGAAAAGCCGAGTTCGAGCTCTTGTCGACTTCGCTACCCGAACTATTCGACTGGATGCATAAGCGCGCCATTTCCAACATCAGTTCCATCTCTTTCTTGTACTGGACAGGACAGTCACCACAAACATCAGATACAAGTGAGAAGTGAAGTCAACTACCAATAATAAGCAGAAAAAAATGCAGGGTTCATTCAGGGAATCAACAAACCTCACTAACAGCGCCAGCCTTGATTTTGGATTGCATCACACACCATTTTTTGAAATGTGCACCTGCAAGAGAACATGGAACTTCAAATATCCTTCTTATTCTGAAAAAAGAAAGGTATTGACTAAAAGTTTCCATTTTCCGGAGCGGAGAAGATCTTAACCGAAAATGTGGCAAAGGTCAGACAATAACGAAAGAATGGAATGTTCAGTAACATGCATGTCCAGCCACTTCCATAGCAGCTCATTCCTGCCAAATGCTAAGCATTTGGAGAGTGACTCATGCTTGAGCAGAAATAATTAAAAGAAACCGAAGAAGATTGCCTAACAAGGAAAACCACATGGTTGGTTGTAAATGTTAGTTAAAAATTCCTGTTTTTGATCCAATGCAGTCAAATCAGGTTCCAGCTTTTCAGCATGAAGTACGTCAAAAAAAATTGGAAGACCATGCCGAACCGGCCCGAGTCTAGTAGAACATTGAGATCAAAATCAATATTTGTGCTCAAGGAACAAGACAAGTTCAGCAATTAGAGAAGTCTGAGGCAAGCATACAACAGAAACGAACAGAAGCATGGGACAAGCAATCGAAACTTCTCACAGTTTGAATGAAGTGACTAAAACCTACCAACTTTTACATCCACCAAACACGAGTTTTCGCCATTGGTCTCCACGCTCCACCGACCATGAACCTAATGCACCATAAACAGTGCAAAGTCATTGATATTGTTGAAGGCAAAGACAACACAAGAAGTATAGGCACTAACAAATTATCACATCATCGGAACCAGGACAGGCAACAAATAGAGGCCTTAAATGTTAACTGGCACAAACAAGCTCCAACAGTGTCAATGTCTAATTTTATCATACAAGCAAGTAAAGATGACTTCGCAACCAAAGTCTGGAAGCTAAAATCAATTTCAATTTAGTTCACGAAATTATTCATATCGTTTGTTCAACAAGAGAGAATTTTCGTTAATCACGTACAAGGTCTGTCTTGGCTTTTTCCTACTATGATAATGACCTATACTATTACAAGTGTTTACACTCTAAAATATCTACCGACACATACCTCGAAATAAGATCCAAATGGAACATCATGCGCCTGCTGCACTGTTTCAAAAACCTAAAAAGAGACAAGATCATAAATCCCTTGCATTTCTCAATTGAAAACATCATAGAACCACTGGAAGGAAAAGATATCATTGGAAAGACTCAAGGAATGAGATAACAGGTCAAACCAGTTTTTTCTTGTCTGGTGATAGAACTGCATGCTGGTATTCTGTCATGGCAGTGTCTGGAGGACACATGGGACTTCTACATAAAGATCTGAAAGTTATTTCTCTCACTTGACCATCATATTCATCAGCAGCATGCCACTGTCCCATCTAGAATTTGACATTGATGGATAATATGAGAAGTTACTCATTAATAATAATATATCCGGTGCTTAGATGATTACTAGCTCTATTTAGATTTAGTCCCCAAAGAACAGCAATACTGTTTTGACATTGTTCATGAATGGCCATTCTCGTAAATACACATACAAAGAAAGAAATAGAAAAATAAAACCTTTGATGCTTTAAACTGCATCACAGATAATGTAAGGAATTGTAATAGAAACCAGGGCAATTTCCAGTTGTCTGGAAAGCAAAATTGGTATCCTTACCGTAAGATTTGTATCCTTTCTAGCTGCACGGTACTCATTCGTAAACTTAGAGTCATCTCTCAACAACAAATTAAAGAACTGCTCAGCCGTGCAAGGAAATACATCCTGTAATAAAGTACAGTAACTTAAAACATGTGATACAGTAATTATTCAACACATAAGATGGAGGACAAGATGTTTCGTACATTATATATACCAACAAGAACATCTTCTTTGATAAAAGATTGAAGCTTTCCAGTTTTCGAGGCACTGTCTTCAAGAACTTTGGCTTGCTTTCTCTCACCTTTTATTGAGCTACTATGAGCACGTAATGCCGACTCTGCCCTCTCCTAAGAACAGTAAAAGCAAAGGAATCAAATTTTATAAAATAAATTAAAAAACAAAAACTCAGTAAGTAGTCAGGAAAAGGAATTATTGCATGCACATCTAAATCAAACGCCAATGATGATAAGTGAATGACTGCAAGTACTGTCTGTTCTGCAAAGTCTACAAAGCCAAGAGATAGGAAAAGAAGAAAAAAAATTCTGATTCCGAACAAAGTTTCAATGCTTTAAGACAAAATTCCAATTCTAATGATGTCAATCAATGTTAACTTTCATTGCATTTTATACCCCACCACCAGCTATTATGCAACAGAATAAGCGTGACAATATATCATAAATGCGGAAGTACCACATGTCAAAAGAAGTGTGCTTTCAAACTGATAAATCAAGCTTTTTTTATGCCCTGAGAAAGGACACATTTCTGACCTTTTTCTTTCTCCTATTGATAGAAAGAAAAATGTAATGGATACTCTCACCCATACTCTATTAATGATCACCAGATTATATTGTTAATGAGCAGTGAGTTGCTAGAGAGAAGTTTTGTAATGAATGCTGTCAATTGCAAGGATAGTCAGTTTATAGGCTAAGTTGAACATCAAACCCACTTTACGAGCTAGGCTTTGAAAACATATAAATTTGGATGGAATGATATCCACATATTCTAAACATTACAAAAGAATTGGTTTCTGGAGTTCTAGAAAATCTAAATAATATTAATCTCATTTGTGCAAGATAATCAATAAAAACTCACACTAAACTGTAAATAACTGGAGATAACAGAAAAATTAGAAATATATATATAGAATATACCTTCTTCTCAGCTTCCACAATTGCATGATAGTTCTTTTGAGCACGTTGTAGAGCTCTAAGTGTATGATTCCTGTTCCAAAAGGATGCAAATTTATACCTGACTCTACCTGAAATTGGGAGAGGACAAAAGCAATGTAAACACAACAACTGAATCATGCTAACAAAAACTTCCGTGCATTATTATTTATTTAAGTCGTTGATCACTAGAATATGCATTATCCCCAATGAGAGGTGACATCTGAACCAAACAATTAGAATTCAACTGAAGATCCTTCGCAAGTCAGAGGATGCGTACAGTTGAATTGGTTCAAAAATAAAGTATTAAAATAACTTACAGAAGATAGTCACATGTTTGAAATGATAAATATGCTTAAATATTAGAATGCCAGCCAAGTACTTTTTGTTTCTTCACACAATGGGGCATAATACTTGCACAGAAGCATATAAATAATCTATAACAAGAAATTTAAGTACTAACCATCAGGGCTTCCTAAAGGAGGCACACCATGGCCCCCGGCACCCATGCGAAGAATAATGGTTATAGCAGGATTAATGACCGCATGCTGACTCCTTCGAATCTGCATAAACCAGAAAAGGAGAAGGTTGCATAATAAAAGAAACACAACCGCAAAATGGGATATATTTCCTGCCATTAACAACATAGCTGAGAAATAAAGAAACAGAAAGGCACACCTCGTCTACATCTCCGAATGGTATAACCACCTGCAAAGTGTTGAAATGGAAAAATAAAAATAGTCATGAAACGAATGATGCATGAAACAGAAACATAAAATGACTTGAAAACCATAAACATCAGCAACAATGATTATTTGATAAAATCTGAACCCAATATTATCTCATCCATTGCTTTTCTAATAAAATTAATGATTTTGTCAAGAACTAGAAGAGAATACAGCATCTGAATTGGATGAATGAGAAAAATTGTTTCCTAAAATTAAACTAAGACTTTCTGGCTTTTCGAGGGAAAAAAATGGAGAAATCATGAATAATGCTCAGGTAAGAACTCAAGATTGAAAGGCAAGTTAAGCACATTAATTCTCCAATAAAGGAGGTAACATCTTCCAAAGGGATGCCAAAAGCAGGCATCAAAACCAGCACAGGTACAACATGGAAAAACTGCGGACAATAGGAATGTATATTGCTTTTGATTCAAGACCTTAAAAATTTCAAGAAATGATGTTTCAATCTGCAGTTAGGACTCTGGAATAACTGTCTCCGCAATGTTCTTGGAGACATTGAGAGAGAGGGGAGACAAGGACTTCTTATGACACCATAAGACCATCCATTATTTAAGGCCATATACCAAATAACATAGTTAGATGAACATCAGAACATAAATAGCAGCATATAACCAAAATTAACAGGGAAGGCAAGCTGACCTTCATTTGCTTAGAAAAAACATTAGAATGGAAGCATATGTGCCATGCTGAGACATACATTCGACCATGATATAAGAATGACCTCTCAAGGGCACAGGAATAACTATGATCAGCAACCTGAAAATAGATATCCTGACTGTTAGCTCAGCAACCGTATGATGCTGAAGAAGGTCCAAAAAAAGTAGTAGTTTATCAACGGATTCATAAAACGTTCACTACATCAACAATCCCATGAAAAACAATCTTGTTAACTTGCCTCATCTGGGAGGAGATGGAATATTGTTTGAAGAGGTCCTGGCTTTTGATAAACCACAGTAGGTCCTTGTTTATCCGAAGAAATCCTTCTTCGCGGGTTTGTTACAGCAAATCCATTTATAGCCCTACCAGAATCAAAGTAAACCGACTTTAATGTCAGAATAGTTCCACAAATATCAAAGGCACATTTTACCAACAGAGAACACAACTCAAAGAATTGAGATGTGCAAAAAATCATACATACGTTATGAGGTAACAGGTGCACAACATTATTTACAAACATCAAGTGTGAATAATAAGAGTATTGAAGTACCAGGAATAGTAAATCTTTAAGAACATAGATCTCTCTAAAAATAATTGAAACAACAATTAGATGGACAGACCAAACTGACACAGCCAGCAATATGTACTTTGTTGGTAATTTAACACATTTATTTGGTAATAAATTATTGAAATGTCCATGAAAAGAAAACAAGATAGCACAAGATTTTGGGCACCTGAAATCACAAAGGAAATTTTGAAAGAAATTAAACAAAAAATTACCTGGAAGAACTTACAGGAAGTTTTATAGTTTTAATATGAAGACAAACCTGATTTGCAGCATAAAATGTATATTAGTCTTCATGAAAAATAAAAATTAGAAATGAAACAGCAAATTTTTAGAAGCCAAATTGATTAAAAAGACATTAAAGAAGCAGATAGGAAATTTACAAAAAAAAAAAAAATTACCTGCCCCGATGTGCTGTCCAACGTGTACCATAATGCCCCAGTTTCACCTTCATTTTCAATTGGAACAGTTACAGAACCAAGAACAGCACTTTTCCAAATTATATCCCAATCATATATTGTTACATTAATCTGCCAGAAGCAGAAGATCCATCAGCCTACAGCACATAAAAATCTTCACAAAAGTAATGTTCATTCAAGCCAAATTACTGTGTTAGACAAGGAATAGAAATAATTTCATAAACTTTTTACCAGGATCAACTGTGAAAGCATAAGTAAAACTGTCAAAATAGCTCTATAGGAACAGAAAAAGCATTGATAATTAATGGAAGCTGCTAAATAAAAGGACACCTCAATCAGGAATCAAAGCAGTAATATGAGGAAAAATAAGTCATAGAAGGCTCTTGCCTCAGACACCAAGCAATGCATCTAAGTACAGATAAGTACGCTCAATATCTGAACAGATAACAAAAAGCAGTAAGAACAAGAAAAAGACAGGAGACAAGGCATATGAGGTGATTGATAGGACACAATGTAACACATCTGAAGCAACAAAGGGTGACACTGGATAGGGTCCAAGCACATAACCTATACACAGAAGGTACTTAAAAATCACGTGAGGTTTCAGAAATCCAAAAAGGTATTTCCCTATGCTTAGAGCTATGGACGAATTGCAGGGAAACATAGCACCACCAAGGTTTGAAGCCAGACTCTAATTACGCATTTCTCATCCAGTATACACGATTAAAGTGAGATAATATAACTAGCTAAAGAAACCAAAGGAAATGACAGAATGATGCAACTTGTATGCCAACAAGTGGCATCATATTCTTAGATCTTTTTCTCTCACAAAGGTCCTGCAGCTCATACAGAATTAGAGGAAATCAACATCTCCCCTATTAACAAGTCTTTAGTTCACCAAAACCAGAAGCACAGTGAAAAAATAATTTTACCTGCACCGGAAGTTCATCAACTGAAAAATTGAACTCTTCTCCCCACATTGGATTTCTTGAGCCAGGGACCATAGAACTGCAGCAGTAACAAAGTAAAAGCTGAAACATGTAAAAGATGAGTGAAACTATCTGTTCTGGTCTTTCTATATCAACTAAAGAAAGAGGACCGAAATTCTGGCATGTTGAACATAAGGGCGAAGTCAGCTAAAGTAATGATTGCATGCCACATTAAAATTTTTTTAAAAAAAAACATTTGCATTTAACAATTCCACCTTCAAAAGCCCTTGAATTAATTCAATTTATTCTCCTAACAAGTGTTCAACAGCTTCTGATATTATTATTCTTTTTAAACCAAATTACTTCCAACCTAATCATGTGACAACTAAAATCCGATCAACAAATGAGCAATTAACAAATCTAGAGACAGATATGAAAATTCCACAACCCCTTATAAAAGGTGCAAACAGGAAGACAGATACCTGAATCTCTTCTCTGTACCACACGTAATGATGGCATAAGGATCTGAAGTGCCATTTAGATTTGCACTGATAAGATTCTTAGCAGCCAACAATTCCACCTGAAATAAAACCGTTTACGTCAAATCACTTACAGAAATAAGGAAAAAGGAGGCAATATTTTGCAGATAATGACCTCTCCCTCGCCAAGCTTCGAAGTATGATGAAGTGGCATAATCAAACATATTTGTACCTTGATTATATATGCAGAAGTGGCTTGAGGATTTCCTTTCAACAGGACGATCTACAAAATAAGTGCAGAACTGCATGTCAAAGAAGTGAAAAATTACTCCATGAAGCAAGCAACAAACAAATTAGCAAATAGAAAAAATTCTAAGCTCCGATCATCAATCACAGTCTACCACTGCACATAAAAGTTTTGGAAATACCACAAGCACTGTACAGACTATTAAAGCTTTCAGCCACTTATCTCTATAAAAATGATCCAGCGTTCACTCTCGAAAATTCTTAAAAGAAAAGTAATTTTTCCACATGAATTCCAACTCAAAAAAAAACTTTACACTCTTTCCTCTAAATTTTGCAACCCGTGAAAGAAATTCCTATTCCAAAACTTTATCCCGTTTAATCAACAAACAAGCAGCTACAGAACTACATCAAATTAAAGTTACAAACTTTAGCATGCCAATAACTGGGAAATGAGAAAAGAAAAAAAATTTAAGCAACTGATAAACCAAACAAAGGTAGCACTAAAATCTGAAAAAAAAAAAAAACAGATAACAACTTTCCTAATAAAACCGGCACTTTACCAATTCAAGCTCTAACTCAAACCGAATAACAGTTTCCTTGCAGTAATGCTCTCGTAAATTAAGCATCATTATAAGGAAAAAAAACATTCTTTCATGCAAAAACTTATATGCCAAACATTTATTTAAGCTTCAAGTTCACCAAAAATTCAAAAGTCAAACTAGAAACATCGACCCAAAGAGATAATGAACAAATCGACCTTATCTTTCTCATCAATGCCATCCCCAGCACTTTCCAACCGATCGCTGCCACCGCCACAACCATCACCCTCCCGACCACCAAAGGAGAAAAACCAGCAAGCAACGATCATAAACGTCGCTGCAGCCACCGTCACCTTGATCTCCCACCATGTCGGTACCAGGACTTCCAGCGCTGTTTCGATCATAAACGCCGTCATCTCCCCCTCCCTCCCTTCCTTCGCGTTGTAGTTCGTAATTTGATCAGCAGAAGAAGTTATATGTTCTCTTACCTCTCTTTTCTTTCTTAATAAAAAAAAAAAAGAAGAGGCTTTAGGCTTTAGGCTTTAGGCTTCCGAATAACAATTCAACGTTGGAAAATAGTGACGGAGGAAGAGAATGAGAGGGGCGTAGAGTAAACGGAGAAGACCATTTCTAGAGACACAGAGAGAGGGAGAATAGAAGAGAAGAGAGAGAAAGAAAGTGTGCTCTTTTCTTTGATTAGTTAGTCGGTCAATGTTCGGACCGTTGGGGGCGCGACGTGGTGGAAGTAAGTTAAAGCGGCAACCGTCTTCGTTGGACTGATTCGACCC
>MUZT01001424.1:1937-17419 GCA_002156105.1 Passiflora edulis | reverse complement strand
CTTTTGAACAGGAAAATTTGGTCACGTAGATCGTCTATTTTGCCGGAATTCGTTAATTGCTCCGTACGAATTTACAATGGAAAAACTTCTGTTCGTTCTAAGATCACTGAAGGAAAGGTTGGTCATAAATTTGGAGAGTTTGCTTCTACACGGAAACGAAGACTTTTTAGAACAAATATTAGACCAGGAAGAAAAAAAGGAAAAAAGTAAAGTCTAAGCGCATATGGCAAGAAAAGGAAATCCGATTTCATATTTCATATTCACTCTTTTTTATTAATTTCATTTAATTAATTTCATTTTCATTTCATTTTAATAATATAATACAGTTAATACTAATAATAAAGAATTTCTTTTTTAATAATAAAAAGATATGTGATTCTATCTGAATCAGACGAGCCGTCTCTAGCATTTCCATTTCGCGATTCAGATTCAGAGCGCGAATCTGTAGATTCCTAAGAATCTGAAGAGGAGATCTCTCTCGATCTCGAATTGAGACTCGCCCCCTCTAATGGAAAAATGGGAATATGTGCTTCTAAAAAATCTTTTAGACTGAACCCAATCCCATCCTTCTCGTTCGATCCGTGCTTTTAACGAATTACCACTTATTCTGTGGTTTCGATTCAAAATAAGTGGTTGGGATCCTCTAGCCTTCTACCCCTTACTCTGGAGCAGCGGATTCGCCTACTTCAAAGTCTAAAGTAAATAATCCGGATTTACTATCTTTCCTTGCGTGGAAGTAGTTCAAAGCTTCCTATAGATACCGGAGAGATAGATCCCAAGGAAGAAGTCCCGGTCGAGAAGTGATCGAAGCATCGGTGAAATGAATCTATTCTCCAATCTCTCATTTGTGTGCCCCTAACTAGGGAAAGCTCAGTCCAACTGCCTGTCACCTTTTAGGCAATTGCTTCTTTATACGAGAATCCGGAGAGAAAGAGAGAACCAGATCAAGGAGACCTGAAGAGGGGCGCAGCGGTCACTCGAGTGCAACGAGAGGGACGGAGGCGGCCCATCATACTCTTTGAATCTCTGACTCAATCTGTTCCTCGAGTACCGTTTGCTAACTACACGGCTAACGGAACTGGTAACCGTTGACTGCTTATTCTCTTGTCTTTAACTAGTAACTCTCTTTCTTTTTCTTTCTTCATTCTTGGCTCGTAGGTCACAAGGAGAAGGTCAAGCAACTCCTTCTATTTCTTATAATCGGGCACGGTACCTCAAATAGACCATGACCATTGAGCGGATCCCCTGATTCTGGACAAAGAATGTTCATCGAATACTTACTTATTTTCAGTCGTTTTTCAGGTCATCTTTTCCAGCTGTACAACCTTGTTCAGTTAAGAGAAAGCGAAGGGGATACAAACTTGGAAACATCCAATGCCCATATTAGAATAAATCTGACACATCCATTTTGTTTGACCAGTATCATTCCCATCTCTACCTGATTTATCATTTGTCAGCCTTCTTGGATCAGAAACGGAGCCAAGAGGTGCAGGAATCAAAGTGAAGTTATTCACCTTATTTTGGCTTAAAGTTACTGAAGAGAAGAAAAGAGACTGACGGAAAGCGGGTTTCGGGTAGTTGTTCAGAGAGAATGGTCCGTGCGCCCTTTGAGAGAGGAAAGACAGGAGGGCAAAGGTGAATCATGAAGATTGTAAAGTGGCTGTAACTCGGCGAGTCACTTACTCATGAGATCCAGCCTTGCCTCCCATACTCACCTCAAGCTGCTTTCTTTTTTTTTTTTAGACTTGGATCTAGGGGCCCAACCCCATATCCCTGCTCGAAGAGATGGTCATCTGTGCTCCACAGCTCCTGGTGTCATCACCCTGCAAAGAGGGGGAAGCAGCCAAGATGTATGTCGTCCAACCCAACCTCATACTCTTTCTTCCCGACCTATTTGACTCTCTGGCCGCAGTTATTTAGGTGGTATCCCGAGATTGAAGAGATCGAATTACTCCCCGGAACACACGAAAGAAAGATATGAACTAGGTAAATAGAAATGGAAAAGAGATGTTTCCAATTCATCCAAATCAGAAGCTTTTTCTACATCCATATGATCTACTAAGGTAGATCGATATTGCCCATATAATGAAAGCAGATCTTGGTCCATGGAGTCCCAAGAAGGTAAGAACTCCAACCTGTCCAATGCTTCTTCGGCCAAATACAATATACAAGTGGGACCTGCACTATGAGCAAGCTGTGCGAAAAACCGCTTCTTTTTTCCGGTTCCGAAACAACTTGGGCGAAATGGGGTTCTACCGGGAAACCATGGATTTTTGAGTTTTCGCCATTGGTTACTGGTCGAGCCACTGGAATGGAATAAGATAAGAATCTCTTGAGATCTTTCCTCTCCACTTACTCGATACAGGCTTTCTCTCTGTAGAAGACTGATTCTATTAGTATTAGAAAAAGGCATAATTGTCCTATTTCATTTCTTCCTCGATCTTCAAAGAAGACTGACTCCTACTACTCCTCCTTCTACTTTAGGATAGGATCGTCGTTGGTCCTTCTTTCACTAATGATCTCACCATTTTCTTTTATAGTAGTTCGCGCGAGGGACTATCCTTTCTATCGCTTGCGCTTGCTTTTCACTCTCTTATGCAGCATTTATTAGCTTAGCTGAGTTGGGTGGATCGTGCAATAAGCCTCTCTCGACCCTCCCTTTCTCATACGTATTTATGAAAGCCTCTCGCCTTTCGAGATCCGGTCCATCATCAACTCAGTCAGATTTTCTTGTTTGCCAGCTTTTCTTAGGCTTCCTTTAACGTTAACGGATTTAATCGGCATTTCGTGCCTGCAGCCCTGCTTCATTTGACGACCTTTTATCAGCTGGTTGGGTAGCGTAGTAAGGTTAGAGGCGCAACTAGAAGAGTTGGCTCTATATATATATTATATATATATATATTTCTCAATTCGATTGCAGTCTCCGAAGTCCTTCGCTTCCGTTGTTGTTAATAGTTCCCTCGGAATGAATTCATTTTGGTTGTGGAGGCCTCTTGTGAAGCAACCACGACTGATTTCTTTCATTGCCGGGCAACCACTTGGTTACTATTCCTCTTGGGCTCTTTTTGCGCTATCCCACCATTCCATTATATGGTGTGGTTAGCAGCAGAGCTATCAGGCCTCAACAGGCGTTTTGATGAGTATGCCTTATTGGGTGACGATATTGTTATCGCCCACCCTCAGGTTGCTTCCAGCTACGAAAAACTGTTGAGCATGCTAGGGGTGGCCATTTCTAAAGATAAGTCTCTTATCTCTAGTACTGGTTGCCTCGAATTCGCAAACCAATTTTTGGTTAAGTCTCTTCAAAAGGACTTGTCCCCGATCTCTTTACGATGCTTGCTCACAGTTCGATCGACTCTGGGAATCGTCCAGTTAGGTTCGTTATATGGTGTTAGTAATCCTAACACTCTATTCCGACTAGCTGGAGCCGGTTTTCGGACTAGGTCAGGCCTTGACTCTTTTCGTCGTTCTAGACGATGGGAGCGGTTATGGGTAGTAGCTACTAAACCTGGGCATGGTGCTCAGCTACCTCGTTAGTGGTGGATTGGAAGGGGGAAACCTCTCAATCCCTACCTAAAGGGACTGTTAGTTGAGTGGCTTCGAAAGGAGCCGAAAGAGATACGGCTTATTCCAGACGAACTCATTTTTGATGGTGAACGTGAGATCCTTGAACGCACTTTGATCTATAATTGGGTCAAAATGTGGCTCAAGTGGTTATCATGGTATAATACCATTAATCTAACGCCTGATCCATCTATCGCCTCCTTCTTTGAAGCACCGATTTGTGCCACGTCCTGGAAGAAACCGGCTGATGATATTGAATTCATCAAGTACGGTCTTCTTTGGAAGTGTTACGATCGTGGTGCAGGAAAGTGGAGTGAGGGGTATTGTCCGCCAGTACTGGCTGGAGACCTAGTAATTTCCTTTCCCGGGTGGATATATGGAGGGGCTCAAGGGACCGACTTCATCATGGCTCCTGTGGATCACCAATCTACAAGAGAACAGAGTGACCAGACCATAAGAATTTAAGTGCACCTGAGCATAAGTCCCATAAGAGAAGGAAGAATAGCTGGAAGCTAGAGAGTAGCTGCCTAGCTACAAACTCAAAAGCCTGGTGAAAGGAAGGCCTTTTCCTTACTTAGCTTAGAGTCCCAAAAGGTGTTATAAGCTGGAAGCTAAGAAGCTACTCGTTTATGAGTAGGAGTTCCCATCGGTCCAGAACTAGAAGTAAACTCAAAACCTGATTTGGCTAAAAGGACCTATTATTTGCATTCTCCTATTAGTCCCTATTATTCTTATTCTAAAGTACCATTGGAGCTCCTTTTCCCGACAACAGATCGAAGATCTTACTTTCTCAAGTCATACGTCTTTTGTTCAGCCAACAGTGTTCCGCTCTACTTATTATTACTTACTAGCGCCCTTCACTTCAACTCATACATACTATTTGACTTCCAGCTTATTCCCAAATCAAAGCTACTTGCTTATAAGAGAAGAGCAAGGTGCGTAGCTGCGCTCTAAAAATTTAGAAAGACTTGTCGGAAATCACCGGTTGGCTTGGTCCAACCAAGAAAAACATGGGAGTCTTTGGGCATTGCTTGAACTAAGTCAACTTTCTCTTGTCGGCCAGGGACTGTTTACCTGTGTTGTCCACTTTGCTTTAATGCGTTATGGATAGTCCGCTACTGTACTGACTGTACTTGGTATTCTCGCTCGCCAGCAGAGGCGAAATCAATATTCATTTTTTGTTTTGAAAGCATCAGTTATATGCAGATTTAGTGAGGACCGTTGCTAAAGTCCCCGTAGGCATGCATTTCTTTCCCGATGTCTATACTCAAAGCCTCGCACGGACGTTTTATAGAAAAGATGGCGATGCCTAGGGACGAATAAGATTTGTGCTTAATGAATTCTTTTTTGATAACGAAAGACATCATCCCATAAACGAGCTTTAAACTAACCCCCTAAAAATGAGCTCTAAGAAAGGAAGACGATAACCAGAGAGAAAAGTGTCACGGGCGTAGAGTTTGGGAATGCTTAACCCGTGCGGCACTTAGACACTTGCTCCCTTTAGCGCCTAAGTCAGCCTTCCCAAATGTGCTAGCGTATTGCTAATTTGCTAAGAACAACCGAAAGTGCTCAAGAGAGGGAATTGGAGTGGAAAGCTCTTATATTGCTCAAAGTGTGTTACAATGCTTTGCTTGCTTACAAATGAGATGGGCTATCCCTATATATAGACATGCCACCTCATATAGACATGCCACCTCCTCAATGGACGGTGGAGATCAAGTGTTCTAGTATGTTCCATGATCCAACGGTGTACAATGAATCTCTAGAAAAATCGACATATGTACAACCCTTTGTGCCTATCGAGGCAACGTCCTCGTTGCGTGCTCGCGTAGGAACTCCGCAATCTTGTCCTCGAATTGCCACAATGAGTGCTCTCGTTCCCAACTAGCTTCGCTTTCGGGAAGCCCCGACTATCGAATCAAAGAAGCGCGAGTTCTAGCTCGGGTGACTCCCACGTCTCGGTATAGTACGCCTTGCTAGGATCTCCTCAATCTCCTTGTCGTAGGCGCTCGTTACTGTGGTGGGAGCTCTTTTCGACTCCCTCCTATCCGCGTCTTCCTTGTCTCCATGGAAAGGCTTCAACAAGCTTACGTGGAAGACATGTAACATAAGAAAAATGCTAAAACCAGAAACTGACGTTACCAGCTGTAGCCTTAGTCGCTTAGCACCTGTTAACGGACCTCATCACCTTCTTGACCGCCTAGTTGTCATCAAGACAGAATGCCTCTTTGCTTTGCAGGAGTTGAAAATTACTTAATTTCATTTTAATAAAGGCTTAATTTAATAAAGGTAGGAATAGGAATACGATTGACTCTCCGGGTCCTATCGAACCTGCTTCTTATCTTCCTTCTATTAGCATAGAATAAGTTGTTTCAAAGTAGCTATGGGAAGTTTGGTCGGAGACCTGATCTTTGGTCATATAGCCGTGTGAGAAGTCTGGTACATGGATGATAGCAGTTGTTGTATTGTAGAATAAATGTAGCTCTAGTTGCTGGAGCTTAGGTCTTGACGTCCTTTCCATGCTTTAACAAGCCAGCAACGCACCTTGGGTTTGTCTGTCTTTCTTTGCTGATAAGAAGCCGGAACACGGCTTCTGTATAACCGTTGGCGTATACCGGCGGAACGGATAGTGGGCAAGTCAACGGGGAAAGAGGGTAGCCGGTTCCTTCTTGTCCCGCCCGAGCCACGGGGAAGGAGGCTTCCCCTTTGAGAAAGGTCGGGGTACAACATTTCAGTTAGAAAGAAGGTATGTATGTGGGAGATGAGCGAACAATAAGTATTGAAATCGACAATCCGACGAATCGATGCGATTCAAAGAAGTTGGGTTTTCCTGTACTCTCCGATCGACGTTCATCAGGGTAAAGGGTAAAGCGCACTCCTACGAAACCTGGTGTTGAATGAACATCCAGGCAGTGAAAGCCAGCTCATGAACATAAAGCCATTGAGGATTAAGGTTCGCATGTGGCTTGACCAGAGGAAAATTATTGCGTTGTCATCATAACCCCGTATTTGAATTAGTGAATATGGGCGAAACGGTAGAAAAAATGGCTTCTGTTCGACCAGGTCGGACTCTTCCGATCTTCCGATACGGTTAGGGTGGGTCGTTTTTCACACTGTGCTACCTCGATTCATCACTCGGATGCTCTCACTGCGATGCTGAAAAGGTCATCTCTACTCTGGTTCAATACTCCCCTGACTTACGCGAAAGAATCATCCTCAGAAAACTAGCATCCCGGATGGTTTAGCTCAAGGGAAGCACCCTGTGAGCAAGAAGTTCGATCAATTCTGCCAAAGCCTCTCACTCTCAGTCTACTGCTTCTGAAAAGACTTCTAACAGCGAGAGTGCTTTAGATCAGGTTCTGAAAGAGGCTCGATTCTCAAAGATTGAAGAAGAAAGGGTATGCTATCATGTCTACGAATACCTGGTATTTGACTTATTATAGCTAAGCGTAGATAACTAGAGAATCAGACAAAGAGAGGAAGGAAAAATGTGCGAGGGCTTTCTGTGGGTAAGGCTAAGATAGATGGTTTATTGCGATATGTGTCTTACCGTGGTAATTCCTTTATTTACCTAGTGGGTCTAACTATCTTTCGGTATTAAGGAAGGATAAGAGATCCACTTCTTCCCTGAGAGCCAATGGGAGTTCCCTTTTTTCGGGGGACTTTAGCTGTCCCTGCTTCTTTCTCTGTCAAATCAGTGACTTCGTACCTTTCTTCCTAAGACTCTAAAGAGCAAAAGAAGGTTAACGGTTTCTTGCTGTCATCTCTCGACTTAATATCCAGCTAACGATATCTCCCGGTGTAAGGAATAACCTCGCTTCTCCTGAGCCAATACTCTAGCCGATCCAATTGGGGGGACAGGTTACCTTACTTCGATGAAGTTGAAGATAAAGAAAGTATTTTGCCCTTCCAGCCCTACTATGAGATGGCAGACTGTCTGCTGATGTGCCTTCTTTTGAAGGAGTTGAGTGGCTGTCTTTCCTCTTTTTGCTCTTCGTGCTTTCTATCTGGTCTAGTTACGACTCCCAGTTCTTAAGGAATTGGGCTCACTGCCGGGGTTGAACCTGAGATTGTAAACCCTGATTCTTTTTCAGCAACTAGGGGCCCTTCATAGACAAGGATTCACCTACCAATTCCACTCTTAAGGCACCAGAATGACTATCCCTTGGCCCAAGGTACTACACTACCCTTCCTGCTCCAAGTGAAAAAGCAGAGAAACCGTCAGCAAGTCTTAACCTTCCTTCGACAGCCTTCCGGCCCCAAGTGGAACGGTCTTTCTCTTATCTTATAGCATTCAAGTCTTTTGGTCACAGCCAGCCGATGAACAGTCTCTCAAAGCCCAGAACTTTCTAGGAGAATAGCCCAAAATGATTTACTAAAAGTTATCCCTTGGAACTAATCTATCTGAACCCGGACTTAGAGTAGCTCCTGTCTTTCCCTACCGTTCCCTAGACCAGCCTTGCCCTACCGAGCTCAAGATAGTTTTTCCTGCCTTCTTAGCCCTTTGAGTCACAGTTACCTATTAAAGAACCCAATCCGCCGCACCAACTGAACGAGTTCCCGTAAAGGAAGGCAGAAGAGAGTATAAGAGTCCAATCGCTGTGGGACAAGAGGCTGATCAAGGAAGCGGCAATAGTGAGTGCTTATTAAGCTGGGAAGTTGGGTCCTTTCCGAGATTGCAGGGTCCTTATCTTACATTCACAGGATGTAAAAGCTACTGTGAAACTTCCTTGCTGGCTCAGAGAGAAACTCTATACTGAGATCATTAGCTATTCACTTCCCAGGAGAGCTTTGGAAGAGGGTAACTCTCAAGAGAAAACTGAAACTGTCAGGGCTTGCGCAATTAGAGGTGAAGACTTTAGCACTCTTTCTCGCTCGAAAGCAGGAGAACTAAAGAAATCAGCAACAGGCGCAGAAAGATTAGATGCCTTTAGGAATGCAACCTAAAAGACTCCCACTAGATCGAATGGAGAAGGGCCTGCATTACTACCCTAAAATATTCAATTGTTATCAATTACCCTCCACACCTATTTCCCCAGTAGTAGCGGTCTCGGGCGAGGCGACCCCTCTCCCCCTATTTCTTTGCCATTGTCATGGAATGTCTATCCTTGCTCTTACGGATCTGTGAAGAAGCGAAGCTCAAAAAGATCCCATACTCTAAGATGGGGTCTTAGTTTCCCACCTCCTTTTTTGCTGATGATCTGATGATATTTCCCAATCCGGACATCCACTCAGTACAAAACCTTACTCTGGCCTTTCAAGATTTCCACACAGACTCCGGCCTTCCGGTAAACTTGAACTTTAAAACTACGTATTCTGCTCTGCTATTTCTTCCGCTCTAAAGGCCGCTATCCTCTCTATTCTCAGTATGCATGAGGAGCAATTCCCTTTACAGGGAGCCTTGGCTTGCCACATGTCTCAGCCAAAATTGCATTTGCTAACAGTAGTCCCTTGATAGAAAAAATCAGCAAGAAGCTAACCGGGTGGAAGGCCAAAGCAGCCCAAGTGATCGATCTCCTCCAAGAAAAGGAAAAAGTTCGGATAATGATCAGTAACATGAGTAGGCAATACAAGGACTCTTTCTATTTAAAAGCGATGACCATTTATGACTCTTTGATTGAAATTGAAGCAGCCACTCGTATTGAACAAAGGGACTCATGGATCACAGGTCAAAAGGAAAGAAGATAGCCCTGGGAGGAAGAAGCAAGAACAGTGAAGTCAATGTCTTGTCTGACGGAAAGCCAAAGACACCCAGGACTTTCACTCCGTTCGGCATAACTCTCAGCCGCGCCTTGGTAAAGCTTCAGAAGAATGGTGTACTCACGCCTCTTCTCTTTCCCCATCTCCGCCACTAGATCCTCCTTGGTACAACAAAGCCAATACCTACTGCAAGTACCATAAGACAAATGGCCAAAAGACTGACCGGTGTTTATAAGTTTAAGGCTGAAACATGACATCCAAGACCTTATTAATTCAGGGAAAATGGAGCCCCCCCAAGGGCAAACCGTCCCAATGTAACTACCAATCCTCTACCCACTCATGCTGTATCTCCTCCTGCCAATATAAAGATGATCGAGCCGACATTGTCGAGTTGGGATCCCTCCCTCCAACTCACGCCAGCCGGATAAAAGGGAGAAACTGATGGTAGAGACATGATTGGAATCCGGGAGACTTACGAGATTGAGCCCCCCACCTCGAGTTTTCACATGCTCCGGTGGGATGTGATTTTTACGAGAATATCCCAACCCCTCCAATTAGTCCCTGAAAGCCCAGCAAGTGATGAATCCTTTACGCTTGCTCATATTCCTTCAACCCTTTTTGATGAAAGCCCTAGTAGCTCGGACCCTACAGACCTAAACCCTCACCGTGGATGGACTCCGACGAGCTGGATCAAATACGGCACCAATGATGATATGGATTTTGTCATACATGAGGAGGCCCGACGCATAACCCGTGGGGGAAAAGAAAAGTATTCAAGCCCGGCTCCAAAGCATTGAAATAACTAATAGAGGGAGTGAGCCTAGTAGAAAAATAGACTCCTTGATACTTGAATAGGAGACGGGTGTTACACTACTAATACATCAACCGAAGCTAAAGGATCGTTGGGGTATACCACGGTTTTCAAGATACAGGGTAGCCACTCTACTAGGTGATATTCCGGGGTAGGCTCTTTGACTCTGAAAGTACAGGAAGAAGAATGTTCTCTAAAGATATGAGTATAGGCTGTCCATTGATAGATGTCTCTTTTCCTTGTTGACTTTTTTTAGAATAGTTAGAGTTGCACCTTGGGACCGCTGCTCTCCCTGAGCATGAAGATACTGCATAAGCCACTGCCACCCTGCTAATTCGAATGGGAAGGAGACAAAAGATGAGGAAAGTCGTCTTGCCTCTTTCACAGACGTGCTGGATAAGAAACTTGCAGCCTATTCTTTCACAAGAACCATGGCATGAGATGCTTTCTTTACTGCTCATGTGACGCAAAGAGACAAAGATCGTAGCGTGTCTATGCATACCACAGGAAGATTGAGCTTGATCGGTTGTGGATATGAATTGAACTTCTTTTCACGTAAAGTAAGGAAGTAAAGAGAGGCAGAAGTTTCTCTAGATAGAATTGCACTCGAGCTGCCTGGAGGTTGTAACAATCCTCAGTTTCCGGATATGCCGCACTCTACCCAGATAACCCACTAGCTTCCTTGCTCGCTGGATTGCTCTTTCGTGGTCTCATTTTTGCTCGAGTCCCCCTAGTGAGTTACTCGGGGAAAGAGAACTCAATAGCTCCTTCAAAGGGACAAGGGGAAATTCTCTCATTTGACCTTCATCCACCATTCTTAGTGGAAGGCCTTGGAATTTCATGGGCTTATGAACGGAAGGGCTTACCAACGAAAGAGGCTTGCAAAGGAAAGAATTCTTGTCTTGCTATTACTGGTATTACAGGGAGCCACCCTATCAAAGCTTTATCCACGCTATATGAGGGCCATATACAAGCCCATATAAAAGCCTTTTCAGACAAGCCAGCCCAGTCAGTAGTGCTCATCTTTCTAAGGATGTTGACACTTTAGCGAGGGACTAACAAGTTCAGTAAGTAAACACAATAAATAGGGGTAGGGGCTTTGTTTGGGGGAGCAATTCCCCTTCCCTTCCTTTGGAGAGTTACGAGTTGCTGCTGAAGGACTTTCTTTTGCTGATGATGTGGTTTCTGTTGCTTTTGCAGAACTGAGATCCCTTCCAATAGCTACTGTTGCTACTGCTGTTCTTTTAGTTCCTTTAGCTGGAGAGGAACTTCTCCCCCTTTTAACGAAATCCCTCAGTGCGGGAACTGCTTTAGCTGCCACTCTAACAGCGTAACCAAGAGCCTATTACTTTGAGAAAGATGAATTTCCACTTACCAGTGGTAAGCAAATTGACACCTGAACTCGCATCGAAGGTAAGGAATTCATAAAATGCCGCTTTTTCTCGGGTTTTTACACATTTTGTCTGGTTTTCAAGTGTTCGGAAAAAGTAAGTTGTTATATAAGATAGTACAAAAAACCGGTATCGGTATCTTACCTTGCTAAGAATGCTAATGTTGTTACTGGAATTGATATCCCATCCCTAAAAAAGGGACTACTGACTTATGTTACCACTTTCTAAAAAAAAGGAAATCTATATAGGTCCAACAACTGAAACTGTAAATAAGGCAAGAAATCCGAAAAATGCCTATTTGTCCTGGGTAGATAAAAAGTTGCACTGAAAACTGCAGCATATTATTCGATGTCATTGTCGTGTCAGCCAAGCGAAAAGTTTGAATGAAGGCCATGCCTTTTGCCGATGGAGTTGCATTTCGAGTGGAAGTTGGAGTGGTTTTCTAGCCCTAGGCTAGACTAGTTTGCCGCCCATTTCCCTTCGAGCTAGTTGCTTTCTTTCGCCCTATCAGTCCTATCCCCTTGCAGCCCTTGGGATGAAGCAGCGTGAGCTCTTTTCTACCCAAAAAAGGATATTTCCAGCTGGGTAGTTTGAGCTTTTGATGTTGATGTAAGCGAGTGAGCGAGCCTGTGAAAAAGCCATCAGGGTAAAGTGCCTAAGCTAATGGAATCTCCAGTTGGAGTGCTAGTAGTTGCATCTGTCTAAGTAGTAGTTGCCCATCCAATTCAAGTGCTTTCCTATGGCTAAGGAGTCTTTGTCTACGGATAAGAAGTAGTTGACTATTCTTAAGTAGTAATTGCCTCCGCATAACCATTAGTTGCATACCCAAAAGGAGCATCCATAATTAGTCAAGTTCCCTTTCATTCTGATTTTTTTTTAGCGAGTGCCAAGCTAATCTCGTGAGAGTTGCCCCACATTCGTAATACCTTCATTCGGCCTTCCTATACTATCCTAAGGAGCGTAAAAAACATCTATTCTAGAGGGCTTGAAGTTCTAATACTATTCATAACGGGCTCACTGAACTAAATAAACTGTCTAAACGAGTAAGAGTCCCAAGACTAGCTACTTCTAGCTCGTGAGAGCCAGTTGGAGGGGGAGCCCCCTCTTTTTTAAACGAGTAGTAAGCCTATCCAATTGAGTTTTCTCTTGGATGGTGAGGTCCGAACCGTTGAGCTAAGTATTGATTTCCCTTTAGAATCTGCTTTCTCGCAAGGCAGAAGTCTTCCAATTGAAAATAGGATCAAGCATTATATGATATGAGTGAATGCAGTGAGTAAGGAAGCTAGTTTAAGAAAGCCTGTTTAAAAGCGCAGACAAGGGATAGTAGGGTTGAGGTCAGTCAAGCAAATAGGCAAGTTCCCCAGGGAAAACTTTACATCAGTCGTCCCAGTGCCAGTGCCTTAGAGCCTTTTTGATTTTAAGCCAGTTCCGTCAAATAAATGGAGTCCAGCAAGGGCGGGAAGGAGAGTGGGAGAGTATAGAATAACAAATAGGGGAAGCAGGCTGCACTTTTTCAAATGAGAATGGGAAAACAAAAAGGTATTCTATTGAATTTGAAAATATCTCAGACTCTAACTCTAAAGAAAGAGTCAGTAGCAGTAGTGACATTTCCAAAATCAGTATTTACAGCAGTACCCATTTAAGTTCGCAATCCAAGGGACGCGTCAGCGGGCTCGAATGAAAAGAGAGGAAAGCCAGGCCAGTTTCAGATTGGCGGGTTGAGTTGCTTTATTCTCTTCTGCAATTTCTAGTTAGATATGCCGGTTGTCGCATATCTGTTATCGCATATCAGCTGTTAATAGCTCTTTTCCCTGCTTGATAAAGCAATTCTTCTTGCCACCCTTCAAAAAAAAAATCCTATCTCGTATATGCTTTAACAGTTCCCTCTTTTTTTTTCTACCTCTGGCAGGCCTAGTTCCATCTCCTCCAAGAAGGCGGGGAAGGATATATGCCAAGAAGGAATGGGAAAAGCGGAGATGGTTTACTAATCCAACAATCTCTGAAGCTAGGGCTATACCAAGGAGCGGAGCACAAGCGAACCGTCACTTGCGAAGCTTAGCGCTCAAAGAAGTCCTCTGATCCTGGTGCGATGCCTATCGAAATCACAAAAGATGCCGTATCCACGTCCAATTCAAAGTGTCTTGCATTTGCCGATGTAGTTGCCGACAACAGCTTCTTATGAGCCTGAATGGCATCTACCCAGCTGAAGATTTTGTTAAACGTAATTAACTAAAAGAGCTCAGAGCGATGAAAAAATCATTTTCGGGAGGGGAAAGAGGGAAGCGTCAGTCAGCCTTAAGGCATGGAATCGGCATTCTCGTTAGCTTTTTTAGTTGAGGTAAGGCCAGCAAGTTCGTTCCTTGGCCTCTTAGTTTAAGCTCTTGGATGATCTAATCCGGAAAGACAGTCCAGCAGGTAAGCTAAAGCTTGACTAGAATTTGATCTCCCAGCAAGTAGTCCGATTAGAGTCAGTCAGGTAGTGAGTTAGGGCGCTCTTAGCCTTTCTTTGCTTGATTTCCATTCTTATCTCATCTATCTTGGATTTCGTCCCTTTCCTGCGAGTAGTCAATATGCCGCAAGCGGGCTGTTGGTTTATGAGCTAGATCTAAGATTACCTCTTGATCCTCAATCCTTACCCTATTCTATCAAGTCAGTAGTAGGGAAGGAAGTTGTCAATACAGTTTATCTTCGTTAATTCGTTAAGTTCGTTATTACAGGGACGCGTCAGCGGGCTCGATGGTGTGCGAGTAGCTTTCCTCTATCTAAGATCTCTCCCCTTCTTCAAGCCAGTCAAACGGTCAATCTTGCAGTTAGCCTTGACTCTCTTTCTGAGTTAGATCTCTTTCCTAATCCCCTTTCCGAGAGTCTGTTCTCAACTATAGAAATTTCCATTGGATGCATGTGAAGCAAGGAAGTGATTGACAGCGCCCTAGTCTGATCCGCCATTAAATAAGAATGACCTGGAGGGCTGGGAGGTATGAGTTGATCGGATGCAGGGAAGCCCAGGCAATCCGTTCCTATCAATCATTCGTCAGGAACAAGAAAGGGTACTTTGCCAATGATTGAGGAAGGTCGTCCGCTATGTCTTACCGATTATCCGAAGACCATACCAACACACGTGCCAAAATGGGGATTGAGTTTTTGTTCAGTATGCGTCTTGAGTTTTTCTGTTCTAATCGAGATTAGATTAGGTTGGTCAGTGTCTTTTTTAGGTCAAGGGGCGGTTGCTTTCTCTTGCCTTCCTAGTTTTTTTCTGGTAGATGACAGGTGAGGCCCACTCTTAGTTGTTGTGTTTTTATCATTCATTCATATCATATAGTGGAGGAAGTGATAACAGAATTGGCTCGCCCTAAACGAATGAATAGTTGGAGATGAGTTGACTCCTCTACCTTACCGACTGCGAGGAGTTCTCCTACACTAATTGGCTCTACTAAAGCAGGGAAGAACTAAGGCGGCATTTAAATCCCCTAGTGTTCCATCAAGCGAAGCACTATACTCACTATACAGGAGAATACCTAAATGAACTATTCCACTGCTGAATGACGGAAGCTTGTTCTTACTGATGGACTGATCCAGGGAGTTCAGACTGATGGTTAGATGGTTGTTCGCTTGTGCTTCTCTTCCTTCTAGCTGGTTATCTTCATTTCTCCATCCCCGAAGCGAGAAGAGAGTCTCTCGAGCACTGACTTAAAGGTACCGATATCCAGCTTTTCAGCTCCTTAATGGCCGATAGCACTCCCTTGGTTGCCGAACAGTGGACTTTAGGGCATTCTATAGACAGACCTGTAAATTCCGGGCGTTTTATGACCAGTCACCAACAGCTTTTGAGCCGGGGATGAAAGACCTATTTTTTTAGCTTCAAAAAGAATCCCGTAGCGGCGATGCGTTTGCTTCTGATAGCTCGAGTTGGATGAAAAGAGCGCTCCTAAATGAGGCCTCTCCTTACAAAAAAGAGTGAAGATTTAAGTACGTAGTCGCTTTAGCGAAGCTTAAGGAAGGAGATCTGACTTCTTAGA
>MUZT01001302.1:0-12554 GCA_002156105.1 Passiflora edulis | reverse complement strand
ATCCGCCTCCGCACCTCTCCTTTCAGTCGAGCTACCGCTGGCAATCCCTCTCCCTTCGGTCGATCCTCCGCCTCCATCCCTCTCGTTGCACTCGAGCTCTTCAACCCAACTCTTTTTTAGTCAATCTTTCGCGCAAGTTGCTTAATCCGTTTCTTGTTGCTTTCGAGCCCAAGCCTACGTTTGTTTAGTAAGTAAGCTTGTTTGTTTTATAAAAAAGAAAGGCGAAAGGTTGCTTTTCTAATTCAATTCGATTTATATAATACAAGTCGCGTTAGCCTATCCATAGTCAGGGGCCTTTTCTTGTTCTTGCTGGGCTTGAATGCTGACCTTCTTATTAAGAAAAGGGGAAAGGGGCAAGCTTCATAGGGGCTAGCTTGCTTCCATTGCCTTAATTGAATATTTAATGGGGCGGGCGAAGGGTCCAAAGGACACGTAGCCGGAGGCGAGTCAAAAAATCCAATAGTTCGATTTTCCTTCTTGTTCATCAATCGGGAATCAAGACAAACCGGGCACTACGGTAAGACGTGAAAACACCCGATCCCATTCCGACCTCGATATGTGGAATCGTCTTGCGCCATATGTACTGAGATTGTTCGGGAGACATGGTCCAAGCCCGGATTGATATTGACATTCATTTGATATTTTCTCATTTTCATTTCTCCAGAGAGTCGAAAAAGTGGCTGAGATTTATGGCGGATTCTCGGATGATCAAGTATTACGGGGTACGGAGAAAATGGAGTCAGAAAGTGTGATTATTGGGGAAACATGGTGAAGTAAGAATGGGAAGAGGAAAAGGAAATCCGTCGGTTGCCTAGATTGCTCGGTATTTGATACAAATTGATGGTAAGTGGCTTCCATCCATCTATAGGAGCTGAGTTGTGCAGCTTATTCAGGGGAATGATGATGAGAACTTAGTGTGTCATCTGTCATACCGGGCTGAAAGTCAAGTGCCGGCATCAACTTAGCGTGAGCTAGGTTGGTGTCTCTAGGTTCACACGAGGGCACTGTATCCTTCGCAAGAGGGAGCATCCTCGGCAGTTGAGTCTTACCTTAGGCTCTAACTCTACACGAGGACAGCAGGCACCTAGAGAAAAAGACTAAGACTTTTACATTTACATGCGAAGGTTTAAGTCGTTATTTCCCTCCGTTTCGAAAAAGCTGGGCTAATCCTAAAGCAGAAGGAGAAATTGGGATATAATAGAAAAACGGATAATATCAAAAGTTCTTGGTACTTTGTTTGCTTAAGCTTAAGACCCCTCGTTAGCATAGCACATAGCAGGAGGTCGTTGCAAGAAAGCAGATTCTTATTCTTATGACTTATCCTGCTTCACCCTCCCTTAATGCACAGGGAAAGCCCTCTTGTCGATGTACGTTCTGGTCCTAAAGGATCTAGATAGGCGGGAGCTCTCTTCTTTCTTCACCGCAACCTTTAGGAGATTCGATTGCTATTTACAGCTCATAAATAGATAGATAGCTATTCTTCATTTAGATAGGAAAGAGAATGGCCGCTTTCAACAAGGTCTGGAAGCCCAAAAAACAAAAAAAGGAAATTTGATTGGTCCAGCTACCCCTCTGACCTTCGCCTAAGGGCAAGCTAAAGAGTAAGGTCAACTCTTTCTTTGCTTCATCTGAGATTACAGCCCTAATAAGGCCTAGGAGCTTCTATTCAAAGCATCGGTAGCGATCCTCTTGTCCTTATCCAGAATAAGGCTACATCAAATGGCTTAGAGAAAGGTCCCTTTTTCTCGTTGGGAGTCTCCTTCTCGGCTTCAGAAGGACCGAAGGTTGGACTACGTTCAGGGATTTGGATTACTATTTTGTTCTAAGCCGCTAAAGGAAGAAGGATCTCTATCTCTGATCCAGTGGATGCTTGAAAGTGAGGTCAGCCGATCCGGTTCGAGCCGAGCGCTTTCCTTTTAGCCGTGTAACTTGGTCTATTGGTCTAGTGCTCTTCGGTGAAATGTCCTTTGTTGTCCCGGAGTTCATCCATTATAGTTGTCCCGTCGTTAAAGGTCGAGGGCAGAACCTTGGGTTAGAGCTCGAGGTCCAATGAATGAAGGGCACCGATGCCACCAATCCCCTTTCATCTTGGGGGCGACTCTATGCCTTCCCGGCTTGCTATCTTGGCCCGGACAATCTCTCTTTACTTGGCTCAGTCTCTTCGAACCTCTACCTAGAGCATCTTCGAATCTTGTTGAATTGGTCTACCCCATTACCTTCTTGTTTAGTTAGAACCGGAATCCCTAAACTACTGATTCAGATTCAGTTATGAAACCGGAGCCTTCTGAAGGAAGAGTCCATGTCCCTTTAGCCGGTGGAGCTGGTTCTAACCTCTTCTTTCGCTTACTGCTTTAGGAATGATTAGTCCACTACTAGAGAAAGAGCCCCTTTCTTTTCTTTGGCGCCTAGTCTTCAAGTTCTTCTTGAATGTCAATTGTAACTAACTTACTCCAATGCCACCTCGTTCCTATCTTCTTTTGACAATACCGGAACATCCTCTGCGCCGTGCCCTGGATATGCCATTTCCGCCTAACCCGAATCTCTTGACTGAGCTGCATTCTTTCCTAACTTTTGACTTTCTTGTGATGAAAGAATTTCCGAGCGAGGTATGCCCTTCTATCCCGGTGCGGTAGTCGATCTAAGTGCCAAACTTTCTGAATCTAGCTGAGAGCTTTACCCGACTATAAAAGAAAGGCTGCAGCAGAAGCATCTCCGAACCGCTCACTTTGACTCGAGTGACTTTCGTTCCTATCCGTCTTTGTCGAGTACCTTCCCCCTTTTGGTTTACTCGATCCGGGTATGCCCTCATCTCCGTCTTAGTCAGTCAAGCTAATCCCCCAAGCCCAAGAAAGAGTCCTTCCCAGCTACTCTGGTTCAGTCTTTCCTCTCCTTGGCGTCGAGTAAGTACCGGAATCACTCCTATTAAAGAAGTAGGTTTCTGAACTCCCTAACTTCGAAGTCAAGTCAATCTCTAACCCTACCCGATTCGATTCTTTCTTTCCCGGATGGGACTCTAGTAGAGAATAGATAGCCCAATTCCACTACATCTGCTCTAGGCGGAGATGTTCGAAGTTCCTAAATGACTGGGCTACTTAGGCAGACACCCCTCACTACCTTTCGACTCGGGCTTTTCTAAGGTGCTAAATGCATTGTTGCAGTCGATGCTCTTTCGTTCAAAGATAGGAAAAAGACATAGGAGTACGCGAAAGGAAAGGACACTGTGAAGTAGCTAGTTTGTAAGAAGACTTTCTCGGGCTTGAAAGCTTGAACGTATAGGCTTCACTTTGGATCACAATAGGTGGAGTCTCTAAAAGCCTTATAGGAGCATGAGACTGAAGAAGTCTGGCATCAGTTGGTGTGAATGACTCCGGCCCAAAGGTTAGCGAATCCGACTTCCATTTTTTTTGAGGGAAAGAACCGACCCCAACCAAGGGGGCTAGCTGCTCTTTTATCCGCTGCTGTCTCTGACAGAGAAGATGTGACCGACTGCATTAGCACTTGTTGAATTGGTCTTCTTTGAGTGCAAGAAATTCGAAGTAGTTCAAATAGCCCTGATCGACGATGCGCGCGGAAGTCCCTTCTCTCTCTTGGCCCAGGAGCAGGTCAAGTCTATGTGACCAAGGCAAGCAAGGAATGCTAACTTAATAGGGGTAGCGGAGTCACCTCCATTCTCGATTTCTATTGCGACAGAGGGAAGTCTCATAATAGAGTCAAAATCACGATTAGAGTCAGTCCGGATAAATCCAATCCGCAGCTAGTCTTGGGATCAAGGTTTCTTTCCTTTGCTGAATCAGGAATAGCCGACTCCAGGTAAATGCTTTTACCAGCTCAAAGGCGATGACTAGTAGATCCCTTTTTCCTGGCTATATGATATCATATCAGACAGAATAGACCGGACCAAAGAGCACTAACCGGGAGCGAAGGGTCCAGAAGTGAGCGGGAGGAAAGGGAGTGAGTGCGCCGCAAGACCAGAGAAGGCAACTTGTGAAGTGACCTTAACTCGGGAACGGATTCGATAGGGCCGCGAGAAGCCTTGTTTTTCTCTTTCTCTCGCGTCCGGCTATTCCTGCTGAGTCCGAAGGATGAGTCCTCACTCCGGTTAGACGGGAGAATCACTGTAGATAGCGATAGAAGACGCGGTACACAAAGTGGTCTTAGCATGAAGGGAGGATGTGGGACCATTTCTGATATCCACTCATTCGATATACGACTTCGAAAGCTTACACGTACGAAATAGCCTAGGAAAGCAGAATCGAAAGCATCGAAGCGCTAGCAGACCCAAAAGCTAGCACGGAATAGGGAGCATTGCGCCTTAGCCGACTTCCAAGGCTTGTTAGGCTTGGCCTGATAGAAGGAATGCGGACGAAGAGCTTTCTCAGACTCCTAAAACATAGGAGTACGGTCATAGAACGAGTCCCCTATACATCCTGATCGCTCTAGGCTGTCTTGTAAGACTTCCCCTACATAGTAAAAGGGATCCACTAAGCCTTCCAACGAGTTGGGGATTCATCCTCTCTTCCGGCCATAGCCGTCTACGCAGACCCTTACTCTATATGGGTGCTAACGCTTTACTAATATAATAGAATTAATAAGTAACTTCTTCTGTTTTACGAATCTAACTAATCTATATTACTAACTAGAATCAGACTAGGTCTTCTAGAGTGAACTAGCATAGTCAAGTTTCTCTTTTTTATGCTACTAGAACCAGAAGCCGCACTATACTATACTTGACTGAACCTCCGAACGCCGGTTTAAATCACATAAGGGCAATAAGAGCGGACTGACGCGTTAGCTTCTAGGGCGCCTTTTCCTTAAGCATTTCTTTCTCCATCTAAGGTCAGGGATAGTAAGCAAGTAGTTACTTTAAACCAGTAAGGTATAGGTTGTTTACTTTATAGAGTAAGGATTCTCTGTTTCAGTTCAATTCCCAGGGCTGCCCTAGCCATCCACTGCCCCTTAACCACACTCTCCCTTGTAGCCCTACTAAAGACTTCTATTCTCTATATAGGGTGAAAGGTGTATGTGGGCTTTTTGACTCATACTCTTGCTTCCCTTCAATAGTGGGTGTACCTAAGAATAGCATTACTCCTATAGTGGGATCCACAGGGAAGGGGGCTTTCGCTTTCTCGGAAGATCTCTCTAGCAAAAGCGGGAGCACTAAAAAAAAGGGCTTTGAACGAAATAGAATAGTACTCACACTTGACTTGTGACTTTCCTTCAAGCAGGATTTTCGTCCAAAAGCTGCTATCGAACTTTAGAATGGCTTGTTCGCGACTTAGTGCAGTGAGGCTCGTTCTTCCACGATTGGTATCGTGTAAGGTCTGGTTTACTTGTTTTATCATCCGGGTTAAAAGAACTATGGCTAGGATAGTTGGTCAGGATCATAGAGAAAAGGGGTGAGTCTTCTTCCAGTGCTTAAATCCTCTACTCTAGTTGAAGTACAAGTTCATCAAAGCCCGTAATGAGGTAGTTTTTTTGTAGTTAATAGATATCCTACCTAACCTTACCTTAGTGGTTTTTTATCCTCTTTATTGGTTCTTTGTTTCCGCAGGCGAGGGATTCGTGAGTCCATTCTTTTCATCTTTCTCTTATAATGTATGTAGTGAGTCGAGTTCTGACTCCTTGACTGGTTAAATCTCTGAATTAGGCAAGGGAGTCATGAAGTTCGTGAGGCGTACTCTTTTTTCAATAATCTCTTCCCTGCTGTTATTCTTGTTCTTGGGGCTAAGGATGTTACCGAAGGTAAGGGCCTTTTTCCTGCTAGGGCAGTGAAGTTCGTGCTAAATGACCGAACGAACGTATCTGGTTGCGAGTCTTCTCCTCTCCTACTGAGAACAGAGCTGCTGGGTGAATTCTGCTCTGATTCCTGAAAATGGTTATCCGTGTTCTTAAGTTGAAGTCCTTTGCTGTAGTTCATTTCCTTTGTCTTAAGTGATCTATTAGAGAGTTTCCCTGTTACCACCCGAAGGGTAAGAAAGAGATGCTCCGTGTAGCTAACCCCAAATCTGGTAGCCTTTGAAAATAGCTTTATGACCTAACTGCCTATCATGCCAAGCTTGACGCTGTTGCTCTTGCACAGGCGGTTCTATAGAAAGCGAAGGAGACCCACTTGCCCACTTCTCCTTACACTAAGGCTAGCCTTCTCTCTCTAACGTCTTGGTATTGGATCCTACTTCGATCGGAGAAAGCCTCTGGAATTGGAACAGATGTGGTTCGCCCGGTTGCTTACTGATCCCTCCCTCGGGTAGAGGGAGAAGCCCAGATGTCACTCCATCGATACAACGTCTTGAGCGACTGCGATGAAGAGGGAGATGCTTGACTCGACTGGAAATGACGGGTCGACAACTCCCAATCACAAGCTATTTACTACAGTATTACACGGTAAGTGAAATGGTGTGCCTTGTTATAGTTATGGAAAGTACATAAATTTGTGTAGGAACGCTAAAAAGTAGAGATACTATGTTCTTGTCTGATTAGGCTAGGTCTTTTTCCTTTTAGGAGTGAGGAAGGCATATATAAGGCATAGATCACTAAAGGAACCTTTTCCTTATAGCACCAGACGCGCCCCCGCCTTCCTTGTTCAAGTAGTTCAAGAGTTAAGGGGCGTAGCAAAGTTTTTGGGGGAGGTTTTCCTTGATCTCTATGACCTTTCCGAAAGGGCCACACGATATGAATGGCTGCTTAAGGAAGAGGCCAAAAGCAAAGGAAGGCTTCTTTCTTCCCAAGACACTGACTATCGTGACCCTTTACTAATAAGCTAAGCTACGGGGGACATGAGCGTGATAAGAGCAGACTGCTATCTTCTTACTGAGCGTTTAACGATTCATTGGTTAACCAGCTGGGATGACATGGCTAACCTTCTCACTGCAGCCGCCTTCCTGAACGACAGGCACCCTCAGCCTCCGTAACTTAAGGGACTTCATCCATCTCACAGTAGTGAGTAACCGCTTATATCGGGATTTGGATCTGTTTGCAAAGTCTCGCGCTTAATCCGTATAATTGTTATCAGCCGCGTGTATCGTAGGATAGGATAAGACCTTTTTGACATAGAAGGATGTCCCTCGTTAGGGTTAGCTACTTTCGATTCCGCCCATCTGCTTATAGGAAAGGATTTCTTATAGCTCAACTAGTAGCTAGGCCCGTCAACAGGCACTGGACGAAATGGCAATTACTGACTAATTGGCTGACTGGTCAAGGAAGAAGAGAACATGCTATGGAGGAAATCTCAGATTGTTCACGTGCAGACACTGCTTTCCTTCGTTTATTGGAAAAAGCAAGTGGTACCCTTTATTTTCGTCTTCAATAATAGAACTCCTACGCTTACTAAGTAGATAGGTTCGGTCCGTTAGCTAGTTAGAGTCGATTGATCGGCCATCCGCTAGAGGTTGTACCTCTAGCCTTCAGAGAATCTATTTTTTGAAAAAAAAACCAGTAGCTGGTGAAATTTATCTATGAGCAAGACTACACCGCCTTTACATCGTTGCCGGGTCATTTGACGGAGGAACCATCGCCTGATGAAAAGGGCGGTTTTTTTCCCACCTAGTTACTTACCCTCCAAAGTAGAATGCCGTAAAGGAGGGTGAGTCTTTCCAGTTCGAAAGTGCTTTCGCCGGAAGTCTTATAATTCGCTGACATTCCGCTTTTTTTTGGAAAGGAGAAGCAAGCCGTGATGTCTCATCGAAATTGAAGAAATTCCGAACTTTCTGAAAGGCGGCTAGACCAAGGGAGAAAAAGAGTTAGGCTTCCCCCGATCCCCGATCTATCGAATCTTTGTCGGCCGATTCCGATTAAGGGCATATGAGCTATCTAACCTGGGGAATGAAGAAAGTCTCGATAGGAGATCAAGTTCTGAAAGTTTGAAGCTTCTCTTCCGATCGTGCTGTTATATTAATATAGGTAGGCCAGAAGGAAAGACAAGAGGAAGGCATTTGATTTCGAAATTGATTTTCTGCTTTCAGCTCTATCTATGGAATTTCTCACCAAGAGAAGCCGGGATGTACCTTGTGGCATTCATCCTGATTCCAACCGGTCTGTTAGTTACCCAGTTCCACGGCAGTAGCTTAACGGACCTTATTTAATTCCATCAAACCTTGCCTGCATCGCATTGTGGAAGCTTGTTCACTCGAGACTGTAACATTCTTTTGGGCAAGTCTGATCTCTAAAGAAAGCAAGAACTCCCGTGGGATTTATATTGGGCATTGGCCGCAGAGAAGAGTGAATCCATTTTTTTATTTAAGGAGTAGGCGAGGGCTCTACTTGAAAGCTTTCTTCGCCAATTCAAAATAAATCACCGGCTGGGTTAGTCCAACCAAAAAAGAAATGGGAATTTTAGGCGTCAGATTCTTTTTCTTCTCTTACGATATTTCGAGTTAGAGATAAAAGAGCCCAAGACGCGCATACACCAGATAAGCATATAGTTCGTTGTGATCCTCAAGTTCAAGTCGTTGGGCCCTTCGTGGCCCTAGCCGCCTAGGGCAATGTTGCTCAGAAGCTCATAGGTCAGGTCGAATCCCGTGCTTGGACTTGGGCACGAAACGATAGCTATTCCTTGCATCGTTAAGAGTTATGGCTCTAGGCTTTCGGGGAAGGGAATTACTTACTCTAGAAAGAGTGAACTGCCTTACCTTACGAGGGGTAGTGGATAAAAGCACTTTATTCTACTTCTTTCTTACTATACTGGAATCTCGTACAATCAATAATCAGGATTGGCACCTTTCTCAAGCTAAAGCAGGTATTTACTTCTCTTTCATCATAGGACAGTAAGAGTCTTTAAACCATTAGTAAGGTGCGGAGCGAAAGCCCGGGAGAGGAATTAGATCCGCATGCATACATAACATACTTTTTTCTTCAGAAGTGAAAGTTACATAGAGTCTGGTGGTATCGTATATAAGAATAAGGCTGCTTTTTGGAGTGAAAAACTCGAGATGTTATAGGGTGAAAATTCAATGGGTGCCGGGGGGAAAGAGGAGCAGCCTTTGAAGTTTCAGGCAATGAAAAGGAGAGCAGAGACAGGGATCACTTTATCTCCTTGGTCTCGGGAAAGGACTATTTAAGCATTCATATTCATTCCAACTGATAGGGATGGGGAAGATATTATTCCACCTACGCTACGTCAACTGGACTTTTTTCACTATAGTAGCGAGTAGCTCGAAACCTGCAATAGAAAGGATTTAGGGGGAAGAGTTCCGGTCCGGCGATGACTACAAGAAAGACAATCGAGCGAGGAGAAATCGAATTTCATTTCCCACCGAAAAGAAGGTATGGTTGTGCGGGCAGTCAGAAGAGGAGAAATTCCTTTTTCTGGGTTGGTGTCTCCTATTTACTTTGTCTCATCTTGGATGAGAGTGCAGTTTTTTGGGCCTTGCTCTCAAAGGTGGGATACTCCGGTACGACGCGAACCATATTTATATCATTTCTTAAATTGACAGGTTGCTCCGGAAGGCTGGCTCTTGTTCTGTTTTTCGCCGTGAAAGCGGTGAATGGAACCCTCTTCAAAGAGATTTTCTCTTGTATGGAAGAAGCTGGGCCGTCTTCAGGCACATCAAGCTAATTCCCTGGACTGGTAGAAAAGGAATCTTCATACTAATCCGAGTGTCTTCTAACTATCAGGTTTCGCTGTCGAGCCCATGCCCGGGCATCCAAGTTAGCCCCTTTTACTCGCTTAGATGCTCCGCTCTATCCTTCAATCGATTGAGCCTGTCCTCTTTGTGGATTCTCCTCTAAGCCTGGAAACCAATCTCGTTCTTTTCGCTGGCTGGGAAGTTCCTTACTCCTTAACATGAATGGGCAACCACCCTAGCCTGTCTAAGTCACTCTCCACTATCAGCGGAATGTCGAGCTACTTCTTTAGGATTGCACACTGACCTTATCCTTGTGACCTACGAGCCAAGAATGAAGAAAGAAAAAGAAAGTAGAGTGATATGTGCAGAAGGTGAGCAGTTTCGATGTTCATGACCACGTGATGGAGATAATCCACGTGGTGGCTCAAAAAAAGATTTGAAAGGAGAAAAGTACCAAGATCCAATTGAACCGCAACACCCCCGAGGGTCTTTTCATAAAATTACATAAGAGAGGGCAACGTGCTGTCCCAGGATTTGTTAAAAATATAGCTATGAAAAGACCAAAAAGCAATTCTCGGAAAAACGAACGGAAATGGTCGAAAATGAAACATTTTTGGGTCAGACTGTCTCTAGTGTTGTGCGTTCTCGCTTTAAGCTCTTACCTGTCTCTGATGATAGATTGTGTTGACCTGTTTCATGCAATGTTAGGTAATCTAAGTTTCTCTCTCGGGGCTCGAGCCCTGTCTCTTTTTTTGATAAAGATGGGCTGCTCCGGCGGACTTGCCTTGACCATAGCTTTTTTCGTCAGTTGCACCCTAACTGACGAAGGGGCGGCATTCATAAGGAATTCAATGCTGCCTCATAGCGAAGGCACAGCAGGGGAAAGGCTGCCTTTGCCGGCAGGGGAGGAGTCGCCAGTACCCTCCATCTCTAGCCAAGGTTCTTCATGGATTGAGACCGCTTATGGTGACGGCGGTGAAGCCTCTGCTTTGGCCTCACACCAGGGGCAGCCGTCGCAGGACAACCCTTACGCGGGGGCCTCGTCCTCAATCCAAAACTCACCTTCTCGAGTGATCCCCTATCCGTATCAACCAGATGAAGTAATAGGGGGGGATTCGGTTGCCTCTATCCAACGGAGGCTCCTAGCCAAGTACTCCGTTCCGTCCGCTGCGGAAATACAGCATGCGGAGATAGAGGCCCAAGACCTCTTTGAGGTCAAGGTCGAGATTTTCCGGGTAATGGAAGGCCTTGATCCCCAAGGAGATTGGATGGGACGGGGAAACCAAGCACTCTCTAATCCACGCACTAAAACGGGGGAAGAGTCCTTGGATAAGCTCTATACCCTTCTGTCCGATCTGCAAACGGGCGGAGTCAACTCCGAGGCCTTCTCCCAATTGAAACGGAAGGTGCCTCTGCGAAGGGGATGAAGGGCCCTTCCCGCCCCTTGCAGTGAGTTACCCATTCCTTGCTGCCAAGAACCAAATGCATATTTCTTATTCCTTCCTGTTTTTGGGACAGAGTTAGATGTGGCCTTTCATTCCTTAGGGAGTGAGAGGGCTAAGGGGAAAGGGTGGGTGGCCCCTTAGCGCTTTTTTAGGAGGAGTTCAGTGTAGTCGGATGGAAGGGAAGCGCATATCGGAAACGAATCGGGCATCTATGGAAAGAATAAACCTTCTGCGCTGTCTAGTAAGCTGCCATTTGAATATATTGAAGAAGAAAATCGACAAATTGAATAGGGAATCACTTGTGGTCTGAATAAGATCAGCAGGAAACACAATGGATAGGGCGTCTCAAACATAGGCAGTGTTGCGGAAAAAATAGAATGCCAAGAAAGGTGAAAGATAATAGGTACTTTACATTCTTTAATTGAATGAGTAGAACTCGAAATCCATCATTGGCTAAGGGCAAAGCTTAAGCTTAATTCCATATCCATAGAAGTAGAATAAGAGTTCAACCCACTCACTTTGAATAAGACAATTGTATTGTATTGGATTGGCGCCGTTCTTTGCCTGAGCCTATGAAGCGGTAGAAATGATCGCTACCATCTTGCACTCAATCGAATCGAAAGGACCCTGCCTATTATACCAAAAGGAATAATAAGATATGAAAAAAAGATAACTCGCTGAGTGAAGAATGAAAATCAATTCCTTCCCGCGGGTGACGAGGGACACTTAGCCGACTAAAGCATGAAGAGGGGAATTTCAAAAAGTACGACCATACCACAGCTACTCGAGGACTAGGCGAGCAATTTGAAGAGGTTAGTTTCAATCACTTGCCTCGAAAGCAGAATCAGATATCAGATGCGCCGGCAACCTTTGCCCCGAAAGCCGTAAATGCGAGGTTCTGATAAAGTCAGAGTGAATTGAATGAAGGTATTAGAGAGGGAATTCTGCTTTTTCTCTAAGGCAAAACGAAAGCAAGATAAGGTGTGGAAATGGGAGAACGCTCTCTCGCGATTGCTCTCTCAGAGAAAAACGAAAGCTAACCGGCTGGAAAGTGATCGGTCAACAAAGAAGGTTCAGATTCGTGATGAGAACTCCAATAGTGATGTCGAGATGCAAGGCCAAGCTCATGAGGTGGTCATGCAAGAGCAAAATCAAGAAACTGGTGCTACGGGCCCCTTCTGAGACAAGCTTCTCAGAGATGCCCAGTCAGAACTCTATTCCAAAGCTGTAATAAATTCAATGATCTATGAAAAAGCTGTAGCTTGCTACTATATTCATTCCAAAGGAATTCCTCTACCCTATAGCTGTAACTCTCCGTAGGAACAATAAGAAAGATGGATTTCATCGGCAAAGAGTAACGGGTTAGTAGATGTAACTGAAGTCAAGCTATAGGATTGATTTACCTACGCGTACCGGACTACTTCAATGTAATCATAGACATGAGGACCGGCCTTATAAGACCCAACTCCTCCAGTTAGAGGTTCGGAGACGCTCGACCGATAGGGGGAGGGGCGCAGCTAAGATAGGGAGAGGTTGGGTTGGTTTACCA
>MUZT01001274.1:0-25899 GCA_002156105.1 Passiflora edulis | reverse complement strand
GTGACTCGACCGATAGGGAGAGGGAGAAAGGGGCGGAGGCTCGACCGATAGGGAGAGGAGGGAAGCTCGACTAAAAGGAGAGGACAGGTGATTCGAAGTCACTACGAAAGGGTCGGTCAATAGCATAGCTCTTTTTTCCCGGGTCTCCTTTCGAAGGAAAGGCCTTCGCATTCCCAATCTCAAAGATTTGATAGAATGGTCCAGCCCACCCAAGAGCGCTTATGTCATATGGGAACTCATGGCTGGAAACAATCCTTATGGTTTTTGATATCCGGTAGGAATAATAAGAATCAAAGTCTAGGTTGGTTGGTGAGCCTAGTGATAGGAGACTATCTAGCTTGGTTCGGAGAGCACTTGTTGGGTTAAAGATTTTTTTGTTGCTAAATGTTACGGCCTAAATGCTGAACTATTGACCCTACTTGTTCGGATGGGTGTTCACCCCAAAGTGTTCTCGGACCGCATACATACATCCGTAAGTAACTTAGTGCAACATGGCAAATTTCATTGAGAGGAATCAGAAAAGAAAAGAAAATAGGGTCAACATCTTAATGTGTATTTGAGAGATTGTTCTCGGGCTGAAGAGTGTCCACACGAGTTCGTTGAGGTGTCTACACAGGGAAAAACCCTCTTTTCTATTCTGTCGAGAGTTCGGATTGCTCCACCTAAGTAGAACGAAAAGGAGGAATTGGAAATTCAAAGGGGGAGCCAGAAGCTTCGCTTCCGGTAGCTTGCTGACTCTCCTAGTTAGAAGAAGGCTCTTTGTCAAATTTTCTATATCTGGATAGAGTCTCGCTTAGTAAAGAGAGTTGTAGATTCGTAAGATTATAATAGAGTCCCCTTTACTTTCTATTATATTAGTAAAGCGCTAACGCGCTACAACTAGCATAGCCACCTGCGGAAAAAACTCGTCAGCCCCTAGCCCTACCATGGAAGAAGGGGCAACAAGCAACGGATTGAGCGCAAACAACCTCTTTTTATAAAAAAACGGATTCTTGTAACATATACAACCTATTCGTTCTTGCAGCTTATTCTCTGCATAAAACAGCTGATTCCCCTCCCAATTCGTCTGATTCTCCTTTGACGACAGTTCTTTCCCTTTCTAAACTAAAGCTTCGATCGATCATTCTCTGCTTCAAATAGGAGGGCTTTCCCAGCTAACTTAATATTGAATATTTAATTAAGTATGAGCGGGATTGAAAATAGAGATCAATTCTGAACTGGACCGAGATGGCCTATACACCAATTGACTGACACCATTCCTGAAGAAACGAAGATCGTTGCGAGAAGACCACCCTCGTGTAAATGCGGAAGCTTGGCAGCAGTAGAATGAACCTTGGGCTTGACATGACAGCACCTCGCTAGGCTCCCTGGCAAGATGAACAATGCGGCTAAGCGTGCATTGCTTTGGCGCGAAGTGAGCTGTACTTTGCCTTAGCAGATGCCTTTCTTGTCATTAGAATGACTTAGAGTTGGGTGCCTTTCGCTAGTCGCGAATCTGCGTCCCGTATGGAGCGAATAATGTGCCGATGGATGGAAGGTAGCTGCATGCAGCATCAAAGAGATTGACATCCGAAAGACCAGTTCCTTTCCATCCGGAGGTGGCCTTGCGTTGATCCAGCTAACGAGCAACTGGTTCGTCTTTACCCACTTAGTGTACTTAGGATTTGAGGAGTTCTTTTCATCGTCTGTGAATTGGTTGGGCTGTGGGCGAGGGAGAGGGGTGATCGAGAATAGAAGCTAGCAGCCGATCAATCCACCTAATTGTATGACGAAGGGGGAAAAACAGGCTCTTTCGAAGGAGGTGGTTATTGAAAGAGATCAGAGTCAAGGTAGGTGGATGGTGTAATTTCACTCTCAAAAGGGCGAATAAGGGGCCGCGCACATTGATTAAACCTTTTGAGAGCGTTATGGCTCGCTTCCTCTTTTTTATTTAACAAACATAAAGCATAAAGGAAAGACCTAAAATCAAGAGATGAGGTCTTTCATCTCCTGCCGTTCCGCCTTCTTCCTCCATCGATGCGACAACTTCCTCGGCTTCACGTTCTTCCATCTCGATGTCTCCTTTTCTCCGTACCTCCTCCGCCGTGCTTGACATAGGAGCGAAGGGACGCGTCAGCGGGCTCGACTGAAAGGAGAGGGGCGCAGCGGCGACCTACAGGGAGAGGAGGGGAGCTCGACCTTTATCTTTATGATTAAAGCATGGGTTGTAGTGAGCAATGTGATACGAGGGTTCGTTTGGGACTTTCCATATTCTTATATATATATATATATTAAGTATTCTTATTCAGTTCTTTCCTTTTCGGCATGTGCATGGGCGAAAGCCAGTTAGAGAACATCCTCTTCTTGCTCGTCTTTTTAATAATAAGGCCTTGGACCTTCGTTCTTGTTCAAGCGATCTTTGTTGGTGTGTTTCCAGCTTCAAGATGTATCTGTTGCTGTTCTTCGTCAAGGCAGCCTAAATCAAATGTTTTCTTGAGTCGTAGTCTATCTACCTTTTGCCTTGAGCAAACTTTTTTGTTCTAGGGGCCCCTCTTGCTAGAAGACACGATCTAAAAGAGCTTCCTTAGGAGCGAAAGTAGCTTTAGTTTAGAAAAGGAGAGAACCTAGGGAAGAAGTTCTAAGTAGTGGTCTATCAGTGGTGCTTCGGCTTGTTCCATCTTCGTCAGACTGACTCCTATAGCAGTTAGCTGTTCCGCGTCACTTCCAGCTGTTGAGCTACGCCCAGCGTTCTTTCCAGCCTAATGCCTAATAAAGTTAAGGATCTGTCGTTCCGGTTGTTGTCCTTGCTCAATGCCCCTTTTTCGGGGTTGGGGGTTTCGTCCTTGCCGCCTTGGTGTTGTGGAATAAGGGGAATAAATGCTAATCCCTCATATGTATACGTTTTCCCCCTAACACTATAAGAAGGGGCAATATCGTTCTAATCCTGCTATGGGATGCGATACCTGAATATGCGATATGGGCGTTGAAAGCCAATAAAGAAGATGTCTATTCCAAGCGTCCTGGGTTGGCCTACGCTACGAGCGTTATAACTCCCGAAAATCGGTTCAAAGCCACAGAGAAAGGGCCTTTACTGGAAGACCAAGAACAACCACACCATCAAGGATGGAAGGACGAAGAGCAGCTCCAAGCCGTTCGTGCTACAGCAATTCTTTTTAATTAAGCAGGAGTGGCGAAACCGTAGATACGAAGATAGACGGATTGGACTTAGACTTTACAACCGCCCTAATGGTTTGACCTATCAGCAGCTTATGAAACCAAATTAGATGAACGGATTTACAAGAACCAAGTACTCATACAAAGAAGCGAGTCCAGAATGTGTGGGTCAGTCTAATCAGTGGAGCTAGGACACCTTCGAGGGATATAGCTGTTGCTGCTTGAATTGACTTAATAGGATTAGATTCGGGTTGTTATCGGTGCTGTCCCGCTCATACTTCCTTGTTGAAGAAATTTATATATACTTTATGATATTAAAATAAAGGGTGAAAAAGCATTTTTGGTGTCAATCTATCTGCCATTGATGGGGCCAATCCATCTCTAACTAGTGAGATGTCAAAGGTAGAATGGGCATCTGTCTCGCCTGTGCTCTTGTCGAGATCTTCTACCATGACTTTGATCGGGCCTTTGAGTTAGCTGTTGAAGGAATAGGAACAGCTCTTGTTCACGCCTCCGCTGCAATTGATTCTGCTGCTCTTCTCCAGCCTGGGTGGCGTGGTTCCTGGTCTTTGGTATCCGTTGTCTTTGTTCCTTCCAGCTTACAGCATGCCTTTCTTCAACGGCTTGGGAAAAGAACTTCACCGCTCATGGTCGGCTCCTCCATTCTCAGTTGATTGGGCTTCGTCTATTCAAGTTCTATAGTCGAATTTCGATCTTTATCCATTCATGCTAACATTATATGTTAAATGATCCCAATATCGGTAAATAAAGGCCTCCAGAAAGACCTACGCCATCTTAATCTGATAGTTTTCACTCTGCTAGATCATCTATAGCGGGTTAAGCCCTTCAGCCCTTAGGGGAAACTTGAGAGCTATTCTCTTTTCTTTCTCTGGGAAACCCGTAGTCTTTTTATTGGCTTTCCGGGGCCTCAAAAATTGCATAAACAGTGGTGGAGCGCCCATTTTCTGGGATCTGGGCAACCTGCCCAATATGATCTGCCGTCGCACTAAGAGAGACATCATGTGCGGAAGTTAACAATCAACCATGAGGCAAGGTACCCTTAAGATACCAAAATCTCCGCTTCGCTAGTGAAAGGCGAGTGGTATGATTCTACAGGCTAGGTTTGGAACCCTAATTTATCCTCTAGGCGTCAGACTAAAAGAATAGGACAAGGAAGTGACATATAATACTACTAGTTGAGGAAGCTGGTATTCAATTAGCTAGGGAGGGAGACAGGGCTAAGGCAGATGCCAGTCTAATCTTCCTTAAAATGGCTTGTGCAATTGAACACGAATCGCTTGGTTTAATCAAGAGTATAAGGAAGATGGCATAGAATGTGCTGTTGTCGCATGAATAGGAATAGGTTGTTCAAGAAGTGGTTGCATATATAAGAAAAGGTTCTTTGCAGGTTTGACATTCGAATCTGCTGCTTGGCTCTTTCCGGCTTTCCGTCCAATTCGGGATCATTGCTTCGTCAGCCCTGCCGACTATTAATTGATCGGAAAGCTGTGGCATTTCTTCTTCTATCTCTGTGAATTCCTGATTCAATTGCTAAGAGAGCAGTGGATGATTGACTTACCTAATCTGTAAGAAGACCTATTACAAAAGCACTAGCAGCCTCAACTGCAGTAGTTCCTACTCGTACTCATACTAAAGCACCCGATACGATCAGATCCTCAGGTGTTTTTTCACACAACCATAAAAACAAATCACAGCTGATACGATCACACCAAAAAGGACTAGCACTGGATACGTGAACAGCGTATGATGATTCACTATTAAAGAGGGCACATTCAATGCAGCATATTTTCACACCTATGAGTGCACAAGCTTAAGTAACGAAGCAAGGGTCTATTCGTCGTAAGTATTAAGTAAGCCCTTTCCTTTTCATGTGCAGCTAGGGTGCGGAGTTTCATGGGGAGACTCAAATTAATTAGTCGCTTCTTTTTTAGCATAGAGAAAGGAAAAAAACCTCAAAAAGGCGCTCGGGAATAAAGCATGCCAAGATGCTCTGGACAAGATCTATGAGTATCTACGCACACCATCCGTCTTGTCTTGGCACCTCCCAAGACAGATCGCCTCTTCCTCCTATACATTTCTGCGACTGCCATTGACGACTCATGGAGAAAGTCAAATGCGATTTACTATATCATTCAATCGTCGGTGGACTATCAAAAACTCCCCCCAATTTATAAGCATTGTCTGGCTTTAGTTTGGGCTACTAGAAAGCTTCGTCACTATCTTCTATCTCAATCTATCATCAAGCTCTTGCCGATAACTTGGCCTATCTTCCCCTCCCAGGAGGAAAAGGCGAGCCGGTGAAAACTTCTTTCAATCATGGAGTATGAAGAGGCACGAAGTAGCTTGACTGAAAGGAAAGGGGCGCAGCGGTCACTCGAGTGCAACGAGAGGGACGGAGGCGGGGAATTTTGCTTAATCTATATCTCTTTGTCGGAAGTGAATTCTTTCAACCTGGATTAGTATAGCCCTTATGGTCTTGACCACTTCCCTACTTGTACTTTGATGGGCCTTTAAGGGAAAATAGGGCATGATAACTTGCCTGCGTTCGGTAAAGGCATGTGTCAGCGCAGATGAGTGATGTCGTAGCCTACTAGACTAGTGTTTTCCCCAGTGGATTGAGGCGATCTCTTCCATGTAAATCAGAGCGAGCTGAACGACTAAAAGATAGTTCCTAAGATCGGTAGTTCGGATATCGATATAGTGAGGTCAGAGGCAGGGAGACTAAGGGCAGTGGTTGGCACAAGCCTCCCCCTCCTCGAGTTGGGCAAAAGGTACTTATAGTGAGCAGTACGGAATGAACCGATGCTGAACGTGTAGGAACATCAGCTTCTCAATCTTCAACTATCCCGTCAAGGCGCTATCCAGTGTATGGAGTCGACTGTGTCTAAACAAAAGATCCCTCTTTCGGGTCCTAATGCGTTACGCACTCAACGTCAGTCAGGGATCCACCCTTCGTTATGGCAGCGGAACGTGAGCAATCGGCTATTGGTCTCTTGCACCTTTCCTCACTATCTTTCGTTAGCCTTAATCATACCTCCTTAAAGTGAAATAAAGTTCAAGGCAAGGCTCAGGAAGTCAGTTTCATTTCTCTGACGCTTTCAATCTCTAATAGTCGATTCGATAGAGAACGATTTGGCATATCTTCGATTTCCTGGTATGAAAGTCGTTAGGCTTAGTTTTCTGTGAGTTCAAGATATTTGGCATAAGCCGTCTTTGCTTTTGCTCAACTCGATGTGATCCTTGTCTTTAGCTTGGCACCAGGGCGGCTTGCTTACCTATCTTCTGACTTTCGGACTTTCTTCTTTTCTGTTAGCACGCATCCAGTGACCGATGAATCTCTTGTCGGAATAAGCGTAAGCGCAGCAAGAGAATTCGCTGCTTTTGTGCCAACCTTCTCGCCTAGAAGCGTCAAGGAATCAGTCAATTTTTCCCTGCAACAAAAACTTGGGCGAAGTGACGGATGAAATTCCTTTTTGAGTGACTACCCTAAGAAATCAGACTTATGCTCAGTTCTCCTCGGGATAAGCTGTTCTTGCTTGAGTTGAATCAGTGGAGTTTGGGAAGGCAGTAAAGACTGATGAATTCCCTAGAAGGATATCCCCATAGTAAATAGTAAATAGAATCGTACATCCAAGAAGCTGAACTGTGTTTGGACTGGACGCGTGCCGAACGAAGATCGTGTCTACTTACGCTCAAAAAATCCATATAGCTGGAAGCTTCAAGAGTTCCCTTCTTTGAATACTATGACGGGATCCGTCCCTACTAAAGGGGCTTAGGCTTGGGTGCAAAAGCTGTAAGGTAAGTAACGAAGCAAGGGTCTAGTCCGAAGAAAGGGGATAAGTTGAGCACGAGGCCCCTAGAAAGAGGGCTCCCCTCGCTCCGAGACTTGAGTTTTTGACTTTCTTTCGTAATAAAAATGCCAAAAATCCACTTGCTTTCGTAATATAGAACAAAATAAAGAAAGCAGTGGCTATCCCCGCGTTCGCGAACCTCACTTTTACATACCTATTCAGACTTCTTATCCCCTGTATGACTACCTGTAGGTGCATTACTTAGTGTGACAACTCACTCAGAGGGAGGAATTGAACTGCATTAGTCTCATATTCATGCCCAGAATCTGCTCTTAGCCTTTCGGACTTGACCGCTGATGTGGAATAAGCTGTTTGAGAATGAATTGGTGAAAGAAGAAGCTGCACATGAAAGCACTCTTCTTACTCTTATTAAGCTCGGGTGTTTATAATCCATTGATACGAAGACTGCTATTCACACATTCAAGATAGAGCTATGCCCTAAAGACCTTTTCTCGATTCCCTGACATATGCCCTTCGGTAAGAGGTGCGTAGCGGCAAGGGTAAACTAAACGCTACGCACCTCCCATTCTTTGTCTTCTTTTGGGCATCCTACTAAAAGCGCCTTTTGTGCCTCTTCTTCAATAGTATTTTGGCTTTTGAAAAGGCCTTAACTACAGCTCTTACTAACTCCGTGCTCTCTCTTGTGGGCATATTAGTCAATCAGGTTAATCCCGAACAGCGTAGTCCGATAGTAACCTAAACCTAAAGGGCATGCATTCTTGAACAACCCATTCTAATGCAGGGGCTTCGATGCCATCTTCCACTACTACTACTATTGAATTTATAGAATTAACTGTAGCAAATGAACCCCCCTTCAATCGCCTTAATATACAGCAATTCCGCAAAGCAGCCTTTTTTTCCTATTTGTGCCTTCCTTTACGCCTATATCGAGCGGATCAAAGGGTTGCTCCTTAAATACTTTTCTAGCTTCGTTGTTGATAGGTTCCCCACATTCGCATGGGCGATTAACGTCTGGGTGTGAACTGCAAACCCGATCAATCAATGTATCCCTGATGATTTGCACGAGCATCTTTAGATCGGGTGCACTAAGAGCTTCCGGTTTTACGAGCAATGGTTCTGGTGCCATTGCCCACCAAATAGAAACTCCTATTATTGCGCAAAGAGCTAAAAGAAAGCGCATGTCCCTCGAGTATGAATATAGAATTGCTTCTTTTAAGCAAAATTCCTTGAGGTTTCTCTGGTTAGAATATCAGCGATCCCTTGCTTTTTATCTGGCAATCATAGAAGATTTATTCCCTTTTTTATTCTATTTGAAATAGAAAGGGCAGCTTTCTTACATTTGAAATTTGAGCTAGCCAGGACCCTGGAAAAGTGCTGTAAACACTTCAAAATTACTCTTTTCCCCTGCCTTTAACAGCTGGTTAGTTACCTTTCCCTGTGGTGCTTTTCTCATGAAATCCTTTTTTGTCGACTGCTCCTATTCCATGAGTTCGATTTCCCAAAGATATCTTCTTTCCTGCTGTTTCAGGATTTGAAGACCTTTTTTTACCCTTTTTCGGAACTTTGTAGCTGGTTTGAGTGTATTAGCCATACGCAGAGTTTCTGTATTTGAATTACTTGTGCAGGTGGGAACTTTCGAATTGGAGGAGTTCTCGAAGTGAGTTTATTAAAAACGGCTAGCATGATGAGATTAGAACACTTATTTATTGGATTAATAAAATTATCTAAAAAAGAAAAAAAAAAAGAAAGAGAAGTAAGATTCCTTACCGGCTATCGGTAACGGAAGCATATGCCTATAACTCGGCTCATTCCCTATATGGTAATGGTAGGTACGCCGGTACCCCTTCTGTGGTTCTGACAAGGTAGTCTCGTGCCCAAGGAAAGGAAGAAGGGAGGAAAATCCGCATCAAGAGGACAGTCATCAGTCCCACGGCACTTTAGCTATTGATCGGATTAACTATTTCTTATAATAAGAAGAATGCTTGAGATTCCAAGTCAAGTAATGGCATTCTCTCCCTTATTGAGCTAGGCTAGGTAGAAAAAACCTCAGTAAAGACAGCACCTACGCAAGGCACAAAGCCTCTCTCAAACCCTAAATGCATCGAATCCGGTCTTAGCATCAAATCTTTCTTTTCGAGAAGGAAGTAAGGCATTTGATTTAGGAAAGGAAAGACGCATGACTTACTACCAAAACCAGGAACCGAAAAGAGATAGATGCGCTTACTGCTTCGAAGTGACATAGAAAATAGTAATAGAATGGATCCCCAATAGCTTTTAACAGCAGACGATTCTGTATCGTAGAATCAAAGAGACGATTTGCGGGATTATTTAGAACATTGACTCGTTTACTCGCTATTCCACTTTTGAAATGGGTCGAGATTGGCTGGCGTGTTCAGTGTACCCTACTTTCTCCACCTATTAGTATTTTGCGAAAGGAATATGATAAATGTCCCATTCGTTCCCATCTTTGCTCCTCTTCGACTTTTGCTTACTTGAGATGAGAGCTTGAATGAACTATAACTAGAACTGGGAAAGGATGAATCTAAGAGGATTTCATCGAACCTTACAAATGGAATAAGCTACTATAACTTTGTCTGTCAAAGGAAAAGAAAATTGAATCATACCTTAGTTCAGGATCTCCCTACTCGTATGTAGGAGGAGCTACTGCCTTCCTTCCAATTGGTTTTAAGAGCAAAGGAAAGGGGCGTTAGCGGTGAACTTTCATTGGTGCTTGCCCCTACACGTATACTGGAGCGAGAGCGGGCGCTAGCTTTCGAACAGGATTGACTGACTCACTCACTGGGACTGAAACTGGCCTAGAATAGTTTGGATCGGAGGTTACCATACTTTGCTTTTCAGGCTCAAGCTTTTTGGTACTTTTTATAGGGATTCAAGCTTGCGAAATGCCTTCTCATTCTTAGTCTTTCCTCTTTTTATTTTGGACCTTTATTGCCCACGGAGCGGTGAAAGGCGAAGCAAGTCTATGCGGAAAGGATAGTAAAAAGCTCTATACGATACGCGACGCGAGTAGTTGGTGGAATACGAGTAAGCACTTTGTTTGCCCAAGTCCCTTGCTTGAAGGGATGAAATTGCTCGTCTAATGTGAAATAAGAGGGAAGCGCTTGAGCGAAACGAGAAGGCAGAAAAACGTCATGCCTTTATCACTAGAGATGCAGGGGCTTGCCTTAGGACAGAAACTGCTGATATCCGAATGGCGTACGGAGTATCCTAAGACTGAAACTCCATCTTACATCGAAGTAAGTTCGGCTGGATCCAGAGAATCTGGATAGGCATGATCAAAAGAGGGGGCAACTCCAAGATATAAGGAAAAAACAGGCTCTGGCTTTGTTGTAAGGAGCACTAGATTGACTGTGAACTACAATTACCTCGTAGGAAGAAGGAACTCCTTCAGGATGGCTTGCACCTTAGAAAGAAGACTAGGCAAGTAAGAAGGCTATCTCTAGTAGGGAGTTTTTTTCTGGTCTTGGGACTGCAACCTTAGAACTCCCATTTCAATTCCTGGACCTGGCAGAGCCTTAATGGACAAAGCAGAAATGGACCAGGTAAGAAAGATAGCGCCATATGCTAACTATCTTTAGCGTATCAATGGGCTATTCAAATATGACTAGTTACACTCCCTCTACCTTCACTTAGTCTCGCATGGACTTTTGAGCATTTGCTGTAACATAACTTGAGGGAGAAAGAGACTGACATTGGATAGCCATAAACTGGAATGAGACTGCCTGGCTTGAAGGAAACTCTGACAAAGACCTGGATAACCCATATCCTGAGCTAGCTTCCTTTGCCCTTCACCTATATGGATGAACTGGATTTGACTGACTCTTTTTTTAGTGGGAACATCCATAACTCTAACTAGATCTTCAACTCCAACCCAGAAACAACAGGGTTTCCTTTTTTTCTTTATTCTGCAATTGAGCTTGTTTAAGAACTAGAAATGCAAGGCATGACTGAGAGAAGAAAGAGAATTAGATTCGATCCTATGGACGGACCCTTCTTTCGTATGGATACTCCTATCTTCACTAGCTTGAAGGCGGGAAAAGTACTCGCCGGAGAAGCAAGCGAAATCCATGCAGTCGTCAATAATAACCTTCACTTCAGAGGCCAGCTAGCGGTCAATCTCTTAAAGCCACGGAGAATAACAGACTTTGCACACTCCTAACTTCACATCTTCCCTGGGACTCAGCTACTAGTCCGAAACCCAAAAGCCGAAGGAAAATGAGACTAGCTAAGACTAGGGAAAGAGCGGCTAGCTAACTAGCTGATAGAGATGGCAACCATGGAGTCCAACCTTTCCAATGTTGAGGAAGAGGTCCGTGCTGGAAGGCCAGAGCAACGCCTTCCTGAGGCAAGTAAGAAGAGGGCTAAGACTACTGATCGTCTTTCCTCCATTGAGGCAAAGCTTGCTCGCCTGGAGCTTGCTGTTGCTGATGATCGAGGACTGTGGATCGCTTAGCATCCTTCGAAGCAAAGCTCGCCAAGATAGAGCTTGCCGTGGGAGACGACCGGGATAGGCTAGAGGCGCGTCAGCGGACAACGCATCGAGGAGCTCGAGTCGGGGGACAACAACGAGCTTCGTGGGGAGTTGCAAGGCGCCCTCAATGCCGTCGTCGATGCTTGGAGGAAGGAGCTTGACGATTTCAAGGGGACTCTCCTTGCCGAACTCGCTGCGAGGAGATGAAAGAGATCAAGGGAGGGTGTTGCACCAGGGGGTGCAAAACCAAAAGTGAAGCTTGATGTGCCAAAGCCGCAGGCCGGAGGGAGGTCTCGGAATGCTAAGGAAGTCGACAACTTCCTATTCAACCTCGAGCGGTACTTCGAGGGAGCGGGCATAGAGGAGGATGCCCACAAGGTGTCACAAGCTCCACTTTATCTATCCGACAGTGCCACAACATGGTGGAGGATGAAGCATGCCCAGATAGAACGTGGTACCTTGAAGGTGGAGACTTGGGCAGAGTTCAAGCGGCTGCTCAAGGCACAGTTCTATCCGAGGAATGTAGAACTCGAAGCAAGGGAGAAGCTTCGGAAGCTGACTCACAAAGGGGACATCCGGGATTATGTCCGTGAGTTCACTGATATTTTGTTGGAGATTCCCAACATGCCTGAGACTGAGGCCATGTATGTGTTCCTGGGAGGCCTACAGAGCTGGGCCAAGTTAGAGTTGCAGAGGCGGAATGTTGAGGACCTGAATACCGCCATTGCCGAAGCTGAGTCATTGGCGGAGTATCAGCGGAAGCATGACTCACCCAACTCATCCAAACAGAAGGGGTCCAAAGATTTCAAAGGCAAAGGTGGGGGAGCAAGTGGCAATGCCAAAGAAGGGAAGGAGAAAGGCTACAAGTCCTTCCGCAAAGCTGAATCCAACCAAGGAGGAGGCAAGAACCATGGTAAAGGTGAGAAAGCCAAACCCACTTGTTTCTTATGCCAGGGTCCACACAAAGCCTTTGAATGTCCCATGCGGAACAAAATTGCCGCACTCTGTCAAGATGAAGAGAAGGAACAGAGGGAGGATCCGAAGATGAGTTGCATGCAGCTACTCAGTGCTGTCAAAGCCTCAACCAGTGGTGCGAAGGTTGAGCACATGGGCCGCATGTATGCAAAGCCCATGGTACAAGGGAAGGAGTCCCGTGCCCTGATTGATACCGGTGCTACCCACAACTTCATTAAGAAGGAGGAAGCACAAAGGCTTGGCATCCAGTTCAAGGAGGAACAGGGATGGTTGAAGGCAGTCAACTCAGACGCCAAGCCCATATTCGGAGTTGCTCGTGGAGTCGAGCTTCGCATCGGGGATTGGCAAGGTAAACTTGATTTTTCAGTTGTACCTATGGATGATTTCCCCATTGTGCTAGGAATGCTGTTTCTGGATCAGACAAGTGCAGTCCCAGTGCCTTGTGCCAACACCATGATTCTGACGGAAGGGAGCAAGTCATGTGTGGTGCCAGTTGCTCGCGAGAAGGAGCTAAAGGCCAAGACACTTTCAGCCATGCAGCTGAAGAAGGGAGTAAAGAGGCACGAGCCCACATTCCTAGCCACTCTCGTGATGGATGAAGGCACAACTATTGCTGATGACGTGCCTATCAAAGTCAAGGAAGTCCTAGGCGAGTTTGCTGATGTGATGCCTAAGGAGCTTCCCAGGAAGCTTCCACCTAGGAGGGAGGTGGATCATGCCATCGAGTTGGAGGTAGGGGCAAAACCACCTGCTGCAGCCCCTTACAGAATGGCACCTCCGGAGTTGGCTGAACTACGGAGACAATTGAAGGAGTTGTTGGATGCGGGGTTCATCCAACCATCGAAGGCACCTTATGGAGCACCAGTGCTTTTCCAGAAGAAGCATGATGGATCGCTGAGGCTGTGCATAGATTACCGGGCTCTTAACAAGGTAACTGTTAAGAACAAGTATCCCATCCCCCTCATTGCAGATTTATTTGATCAACTTGGAGATGCTCGTTGGTTTACCAAGCTTGACTTAAGATCGGGGTACTACCAAGTCAGAATTGCTGAAGGGGATGAGCCCAAGACTACCTGTGTTACCCGGTATGGCTCTTTTGAATTTTTGGTAATGCCTTTCGGATTGACTAATGCACCCGCTACTTTTTGCACACTAATGAACAAAGTTCTCCATAAGTTCTTGGACCGCTTTGTTGTTGTGTATTTGGACGACATTGTGATATACAGCAGAACTTTGGAAGAGCACGTCCAACACATCAAGAAGGTGTTCCAAGCCCTCAGAGAGAACGAGCTGTATGTGAAGAAGGAGAAGTGTGCCTTTGCCCAACCTGAAGTCACATTCCTTGGGCACAGAGTAGGGGGCGGAAAACGGAAGATGGATGGTGCAAAGATCAAAGCTATCAAGGACTGGGAGCCACCCAAGAGAGTCACTGATCTTCGCTCATTCCTTGGGTTGGCCAACTATTACCGAAGGTTCATCCGGGGGTATTCATCCATTGCTGCCCCATTGACCGAGCTGTTCAAGAAGAACAAGTCGTGGGAGTGGTCCGAGGAGTGCCAAGAAGCTTTCGAGGCACTAAAGGCAGCAATCATGGAGGAGCCAGTTCTAGCACTGCCCAACCACAAGTTGCCGTATGAGGTACACACTGATGCCTCAGATTAGGCTATTGGTTGGGTGTTTATGCAGGAGGGACACCCTATTGCCTTTGAGAGCCGCAAGCTGAATGATACAGAGAGGCGGTACACCGTCCAAGAGAAGGAGATGCCCGCGGTGGTGCATTGTTTGCGGGTATGGAGGCATTACTTGCTGGGGAGCAAGTTTGTTGTCAAGACTGACAACGTGGCCACTAGCTACTTCCTGACGCAGAAGAAGTTGTCCCCCAAACAAGCTAGATGGCAGGACTTTCTTGCTGAGTTCGACTATGTGCTGGAGTACAAGCCGGGGAGAGCCAATTTGGTGGCTGATGCCTTGAGTAGGAGGGCAGAGCTTGCAGCCATTAGCCGACCAAAAAGTCCCATAGTAGAGCGGATCAAGGAAGGTATGGATCATGACCCACAAGCACAAGCCTTGGCAGAGTATGTGAAGCAAGGCAAAACCAGGAGATTCTGGCTGGAGGATGGGTTGCTATACACCAAAGGCAACCGACTGTATGTCCCAAAGCATGAGAAGCTTCGAAGGGAGGTGTTGAGGGAATGCCATGATTCAGGATGAGCTGGACATCCAGGTATTGACCGAACACTTGCTTTATTAGAAGATGGTTATTACTGGCCTCGTATGCGAGACGATGTGGAGCTGTATGTGAGGACATGTCTTGTGTGCCAACAAGACAAGAATGAGCAACAGAAGCCAGCAGGACTACTAGAGCCACTACCCATTCCAGAGAGGCCTTGGGAAAGCATATCCATGGATTTCATCACTTGCCTCCCCAAGTCCGATGGGTTCCAGACTATCTTGGTGGTGGTGGACAGATTTTCAAAATATGCAGTGTTCGTTCCTGCTTCGAAGGAGTGCACGGCGGAGGAGACAGGCCGCCTATTCTTCAAGCATGTGGTGAAGTATTGGGGCATTCCTCAGTCGATCGTGAGTGATCGTGACACCCGGTTCACTGGTAGATTCTGGACTGAGCTGTTTCGCTTGTTGGGGTCAGAATTCCACTTTTCCACCAGCTTTCACCCCCAGACTGATGGGCAGACAGAGAGGGTGAATGCCTTATTGGAGCTCTACCTGAGGCACTATGTGAGTGCCAACCAGAAGGATTGGGCAAAGCTGCTTGACATTGCCCAGTTTTCCTACAACTTGCAGAGGAGTGAATCAACAGGTATGAGTCCTTTTGAGATTGTTACAGGGCAACAACCTCACACTCCAAGCAAGATTGCCACGGGTTACAAGGGAGTTAACCCATCCGCTTATCGCTTCGCCAAGGAGTGGGAAGAGCAGAAGGACATGGCAAGGGTGCACTTGTCCAAGGCGGCGAAGAAGATGAAGAAGTGGGCGGACACAAAGAGGAGGCCCTTGGAGTTTGAAGAAGGGGACCTCGTGATGGTGAAACTGATGCCTCACCAAAGCAGAGTCTTTGCAAAGTTGCACAAGGGGCTTGTGCGGCGTTGCGTTATGAGGGTCCATTCATAGTACTAAAACGAGTTGGCAAGGTTTCATACAAGCTTGAGTTGCCACCCAGACTTGAGTTCCATCCTGTCTTCCATGTGAGTTTGCTGAAGCCTTTCCGAGAAGACAAGGAAGATGCGGATCGGAGGGAGTCAAAAAGAGCTCCCACAGCTGTGACCAATGCCCATGACAAGCAACTTGAGGAGATCCTATCCAGGCGCATTGTTCAAAAGCGTGGGAAGCACATGAATGATGTTGAATATCTGGTTCGTTGGAAGGGGCTCCCAGACAGTGAGACTAGCTGGGAAAAAGAGTCTAATTTGTGGCAGTTCCAAGACCAGATAAACGAGTTCCTGAGGCAACACACAACGAGGACGTTGTCAAGCTTGGTGCGTGACACACGATGCACCAGATGACATGTCCCTTGATCGATGACATCAGCAAGGGGTAGGTAGAGGGGTTGGTGAATGACATTAATACTTGCCATGTATAGAATTGTACAGATACCGTTAGATCAGTGGAAGGATCTAGACCCTCAATCTCCACCATTCATTGGGGAGCTGTAAAGGCTATATAAGGTTTTTCCTCACTTGTAAATCATCCAACAATTGAGCAATACAAGAGTTGACTTGTCATCGCTGTGGAGTTTGTGCCACTACTCTTTCTAAAATGGAGAACCCTTTTTTTGCCTCAAACCTTCATTGAATGGAAATGCAAATTCGACGACATCTAACTACCTAAACCTAAGGCGAATGGGTGAACAGAGACTTTTCTCTGCTGCTTCCGCTGCTAGGATACGAATATAGTCTGCTTCAGCTAACCACACGGCGTCCAGTCGCCCAAACACACGAATATACTATACAAAGAAAGAGAGGCAAGGCACTTTTTTGAAGGACCTGGTTAAAGCGCGGTAACTAGTCAAATTCTTACTTTTATTACTGAACTGCTCAATGGATTTCCGGGTTAGAGCAGAACAGTTAGTCTTCATTGCTTGCTTGGTGCACACTGCCTTTTTCCTCATAGTAATTCTGCCTTTCCGCCCCCAGGAGAAAGAAGGATATATAAGAACCTCGAGCCTTAATATTAATAGAGGGCCAAGCAAGTGAACTTTCCCGAAGGAATCAAGCTGAATTCTTGGAGAGCGCCGGTGCCTTTAAGAATCTCATCCATATTCTATCCCAACGAAAGTGAGGATGAGATTGACGTGGGTCTGCAGCAGCAGACCTTGAAAAGCAAGTCCATAATTTGGTTATCATATTGAACAAATCAAATCTTTGAATTAATTAAATGACGAACCCCATTATACAGATGATAGGAAAGGGCTAAGGCTGTAATCTCGACGAAGATTAGGATGAGCTTTGATGAATAAAAGCGGAATTGGTAAAAATTCTCATAGGTGAAGCAAATCAAACCCATTTTCAGACAAAGAAGATAAAAAACCAAAACTATAGTGGCTAGGAAAGCCCCAGATATTCTATGGGAAATTGGAAACGTCGAAGTAAGCTGTGGCTTATAAATAGGAAGATGAGGAGATAAGGGGCGAAGGATATTCATGATTCGGTTGGATTCGCATTTTTTCTGCTCTCTTTAAAAAAGAAAAGAGAGTCTTTCCGTAGTGAAGAACTAGAGAACACTGTTCTTGGTTGTTGACCAAGAAAGAAATGGGAAAAACAAAAAAAGGAGCGCCGCCTTTTGGCGAGTTGGAATTTGCTCTTTCTTTGACTTAGCGCGTGGGCCCCCTTTTCTTCCCCAGCGCGTTTACTGGTCTTACTATGACTACTATCGGACAGAAGGAGTGAAAAAGTCCCTTCCCATTAGTCTTCCCCTAAGAAAGAGAACTCCCAAGGCGTGATCTATTCTATTAGATGAAAAGGTCCTATCAGTACTATTGGATTAACTGTCCTTCTCTCTTCGATGCCATCTTATTCTATGTCATTTGTCCGCCAAAAAAGTATGAAGTGACTTTCCGAGGCGGTAAGGAGGCGTAGCAGCATCGGGGGAGTCCTATTAAACCTCTATTCCATCAAGAAAAACAAGGCACACTAAAAGCGGGTCTTTAAGAAACCAACCTGAAAGTAGGAAACTTTCCAAGGGATTCTATATCATCATAGGCCAGCCAGGAGAAAAACCGCTTTCTTTCCAAAGAGATTCATGAGTTCCAACTCTTCCGTATAGCCGTCTTGATGAGGGCAAGACTCAAATACGGAATAAGGAAAGCAATGGCATCGATTAGAAAGAACATTCTAGATGGAAAGATATGTCTTGTGACCGACCAGCCTTTCTTTTGAAAATATATGATCTTTGACCAGCTGTCTTTTCAGGCCGGGAAGGGTATCCGCGGAAGATGAGCTAACGTAAAGGCCCTCGGCAGAGGAACGAGCTCTATTTACGTCATTCTAAGAGGCGCTTCAAGCCGGAAGAAAGGAGTAGCGAAGGTAGCAAAGTATATATTGGATTGAGACAAGAACCTTCCGTTGTTAAAGACAGACTGGATTACCGCACTCTGAAAGCCCGGGTTCCTGCTTAGCGCATTGAAGGAATAAAGAAATGGCACAGCTGAGTGCTAGAATCTTAGTCGATGGAAGTTATATTCACCAATTCACTAAATGAATATTCGTTCAATTTCAATCATAACTGTCAAACTCTTTGTTCTCATAACAGAGAACCCTATCATAGGCCCTTAGCCTTAGTTGGAAGCTAAACCAAAGCTAAGCTTGTAGGCTCGTAGAGAAAGCTATTGTGCAGGTATACCCACAATCCATGTTCCTGAACAGTCTCGTTCGAACTTTCGCATTAACTCACCATTGGTGATTTGGTTCGTAGCAGCCCAAATATATCCAGGAGTTCCTTTTACACGCTACGCTATCCTCGGTGACGATATCGTCATCGGAGATGAGCGGGTGGCTGAGCGTTATCACGAGCTAATGTCGCCATTGAATGTTCCATTTTCGTTAGAGAAATCGTTAGTATCGTAAGTTGGTGCTTTGGAGTTTGCTAAGCGGTTCTTCGTACGCGGGGTGACTAAGAACTTGAGTCCCGTCTCCTGTCGCATGTTAAGATCCGATATGTCACCACTTTAGTCAATAGCACCGGAGTCGAGAACAGGGGCGAGGAGGCCCTCTCTTGTATAGTCTCCAATTCGTATCAAGAGATTGGATGTTCGGGGAAGAGTGAGAAAGGGTAGCTGCTTCTTCTTTCAAAGCCTTTAGAGACTCGTACAAAGAAGTTCCATGCCATGGCATAGCCTTCCCTGACTCAGACTCAAATGCAATCATTCCCTCCCTCACATGCATTTGCAACAGATTCTGACTAAGACCGGTCATCTCCGGCCATTCTCGGCATCTTCACTAGTAGCCCTTCTTCTTCCCTACAGATCGTTTTCACTCCAGTTTTGTTTGGACTAAACTAATAAGGATGCCTATCTAAAAGAAATCCTAAATACAGGAAGAGCTCCCTCCTATGTTTCCAACAACAACTGGCAAAAGAATGATTTGAAAAAGAGGGAACGGGAAAAGCTTCGCTGATGTACTGACCAAGCAAAGATAGATTTTTTCCAGTACGTGCCAATAGAACTCTTATTTATTGCTTTACTCTTCTTGTTTTACGCTCGGGATCCTTCCCTCTCAAATAAATAAGAATGGAAATTTTTCTGTAAATCCCCCCATAAATCATCATCCTCTACTTTGACTTTTTTTTCTATTTCTTCTATAGGCGTGAAATGAAATTCAGTATATTATCGAGGGTTCCTCTCCTCATTCCTCCTTCTCTTTAGCTTTTTCTTTAATACCGATAGTGAATAGCTCTAGCGGCTGCTTTTGAGAGCCTTTCTGCTGGTTCCTTGAGGATGCCTTTTTTTCTTCGTTAGCATTTTCAAAAGAATGTTCGGCTCAAACCGAATGGTCAAAGGCTGGGAGTATTGATGGGAATACCGGGGGTTCGCCATTAGTAGTGGGGAAGCCGTCCAATTAACCATGTAGACAGATTTGTAGGTACGGCACGTAGTCTGGGGTACGGATTGACTTACTATTCGAAGTGGATGACTAGATAGATTCAAAAAATGAGGATTCAATCTTTTGTGATAGTTATCATGGGTTGAATTGAAAAGGGTCTCTTTTCAGATCCTGGTATGTCCACACGAGCACATTTTTTGACTCTTCTCTTGGCTTGTTCAAGAAGTTATCTCCTCCAACCTGCGCCTATCGCAAGGACCTGCGGTGCTTCCTCGGTGCCGAGAATTGTCTGTATTCTTTCTTGCTTTTTTTTACAGGCTCATCGCCTGCCTCTTTGGTGTGAGCCGAAGTGAAAACGAACTCCCCTTCGACTAGTTCCTTAAAATGCTTCGGGACTTTCGCTTCATTTTCTTTTTTTCTGGTGCCTCGTCTCTCCCCTTCCTTTACCTTTAGGCATTACTACCCTACTGTGCTCGTAATCAGCTGAAACCATATACAATTGGAATTGAATTAGAAGGCTTTCGAAGCCATACTTTTCAACAAACTAGGCGCTTTGCCTTCGTCGCCCACACTTGCTTATCCGTATATAAACAAGATGGAATCCTCCATACTGAGGATTCATGTCCAGTCCATCACGGGGAGTTTCCATAATACATTTGGAATGCAAGCCTATATCCATCTCCTCTAGTTGAGTTGAAAAGGGAAAGGAACCCGCGACATTCTATATTCTAGATTTTTTTGGAATTTTTTGATACAATGCTCCGAGGGAAGTACTTCTTTCGATTTCCTTCCTTAACAAATTCTTAGCCTTCTTCTCCCTTGCGGATCTCTTACAACTAGCGATTCACGCATCTCGAAAAACCGTGCCTGAGATAGAATAGTCTTTCGACTTTCTATTTAGTTAGATTGTAGTAGTCTTGGTCCCTCCCTTTTCTTTTAGTAGTGGCTAGCAGTGGTGGGCAATCTCTCTCTTCCCGTGGAGGCATTGCCATCTTCATCCCGGAAAGCCCCATCACCTAGACTCATTCGAAGCCTGTCCTCGCGGATAAAGAGATGTCCCTCTTTAGTCTGATTTTCCCACTAAGAAGTTAGCTTAGGAAAACTAAAGTGGAAAAAATCCCCATTGTCGACCTTGGACAAAATCGATTTCAGGTAGCTTGCACGACCAGCAGCTAGACTATGCGAACTTCCCAATCTTCCGAAGAAAAAAAAAGGAAAGAAGGTAAAGGTAGGTCCCTTCCGGAGCCGGAGGAGTAAAAAAAAGAAAAAATAGGCTTCATTAAAAAAAAAAAGGTCTTTGTCGTCCTTACCGACCATAGAAAATCTTAGAAACTATCTCTTCTTTTCAGTCTTTTGTCTCTTTTACTAAATTGAATTAATGTAGTCTGCGGCCCCTTCGTAAATGAATGACCCATTCCTTTTAGGGGGAAAAAAAGAAAATGAAAATTCAAGGGGGCTCCCCCGCTAGGCTATTACACATGACTTTGCCCTCAGAAATGATATATAGAAACATATATTTATCATACACACGTGATGTTGGCTTTAATCCTGGGTATGCCTAGAGCTTTGACCAACGGGGAGAGGAAGGGCTTGCTTACTTATTAAAGACAGGGGCTCTCGTCTAGGCGTCAAGCATCACAACGAGACTCTCGCTAATATAATATAGAGAGGCAGCGAAGGCCGAAGGGGCGCGGCGGAGAGAGGTTTTCAGACCGAAAGGTATAGGATGGCATGGCGTATAGGCTCAGTATATAGTCAATGGGTGCCGCAGGTAGTCGAGTGATAACGAGAGGTATAGAGGGAATTCAGACTTCAAATCCGAGAAGCTTCAGACCAACCCTTGACCGACCGACCCGGGCGTAGCCTCACGAAGAGACTCTCCTTATCAGGAGAGGTTGGACGATAGTTCAGTTAAGGAGAGAGGGACGGGAGATCAATTGAGTTGTTACGCTCCCAGCTATTGGACTTTTTTCACACAAAGCCAATCTAAGTTCAAATTCCCTTTATCCGGATCGATTAATTGAAACAGTTAAGGAGAGGGCTTGGTCACTGAACTGACTGACTTGCTTGACTTCGTTCGTCCACCCTCTAGCTCCAAGACTTGTATTCCACTTGCACCTCTTAGTCTAGCTACGGGCTTCCCTTTCTGCTTTGAGCTTATACTTCCTGTCTATTAGAAAAGAATCTTTCTCTTCAAAATGAATTAGATCGGCCCGTGGAATGGTTGAGTCGTATCCTATGGGCTGAGCCTACTTTGTGCCTTAACTGGTTAATGGATCCCCCCCCTGCCCGGACTTTATAAAGAGATCTTCCACCCTGTCGTACGAGCTCAATTAGATTGATCCTACCTTGCCCTTGGTATTTTCGTGCCTAAACGCCTTTCTCATCCCTTTCTTTAAGTACCGGCTTGGTTCCACCTCTCCGCTTAAGGCTTCGTAGACGTAGCTCCGCAGGTCTCACATGGCTCATTGCTTTGACTTGAATCGAGATTGGGTTTGTATCAAGCCGACTCTAGTAGAATACCAGGGTGAGAATCGCACTCTTCTAAATTCATTACAAAGATCTTGAGATTGGTCTCACATCCTTACTTGCTTAATACTTGTCTTTGTCGAGATTGGCTTGGTGTTAAAGTACCTGACTGAGTACAAGAAAGAAAAGAAAGCTTTTCAGTCCAAAAGGACCAACGAGGATGAAGGAGGATAAGGATAAGGGGAAGAAGCGGGGTAGTCGCTCTAAAGGGAGAAGGAACAGAGACTGTGAGGAATTAGTTGGTATTGAGAGGCCTAGCACGCACGAGATTACTTCTTCCTGCACTCAAAAGGAAAGCCCAAGTACAAGACATACCGGGAGTACAAGCGCTTGACCATAGGAAGAAGGAAGAGGACGCAGCTCGAGCCAAGATCAAAGAAAGAGGTCAGCTAAGGGTGGGTGACGGGTTCCTATCCGAGTCAAGAAAGAAAGAAGATGAGCCTCAAGCCGTTTTAACGAAAGGTGACGGAGCGGAGAAGCTAAGCTTAACCGGCGAGGAGACAGAGTTATATTACTAATCTATCAAGTCCAGAGTTCGGCTGCTTTCCCAATAGAGTCGGGCAGAAGAGAAGCTCCAAACCACTCGACCGCGAGAGAGAGGGAGCGTGAAGGCATCGGTAGAGGGGCAGTAACCAACCCCAAGGCCAAGGCCCCAAAGTCAAATACGGAATCAACTCGAGCAGAGGTTCCGTTCCGGAGTGAACCCGCCATTCACTCATTCAGGGAATGGTGGCAGGGACGAAAGAAAGGGTCCCACCCAAGTGCAACCACACTAGCAGGAAATGAAATGAAAGCAGAAATGGATCTGTGTCACTTTGTCACTGTCTGTATGCTTGTCTTCAAGAATCAATCAACCAAAGAAGCAATCAACAAATCAAGTTGAGGTATCAAAGTCTATCCTGTCTTCTTTCGTTTCGACCCTGATGTATGAGATGAGGAATCCCTCATAGCTAGATTCATCAGTAGCTTAGAAACTAGGAACTGGATGAGGGGCAGAGATGAGAATAGGCCTCGTCCATTCCATTACGGCATTCTCTTCTTGATCACCGGATATTGATAGAAAAACAGTCACGCCAAAAGAAAGACGAAGGGGGAGCCAGCGGCAAGGAACTGATTGACCTAAGTAAGTAGGCTAGTGTAGGATTTGAGGAAGATTAGGGGAATTAAGCCAATCTTTCCTTATTAAATAGAAAAAGCTGTTTGTGTAAAAAGAGGTTGTTAGTTAGAATCCGATGTATAGTGCTTACTTTCCTGAAAGCTTAGTCAGGGAAGAAGGTGCGAAGCCTGATTGACCACTTTCGGCCAAGGTGTGAGTTTAACGAGCGCTTTGACTTTGAATCGAAGGCAACGAGAGATGAATTGTACTATGACCCCGGATGAGTGAATTCGCTTATCACTTATTATTATAATAATAAATATTTAATTACTTACTTTCTTTGGACTGAGCTTCGTTGCAACGTCCTCCTCGGGGTATCATGAGGCTATTCTCTTTTTTTGATTTCGTTTATCGGGCTCGGCGCTTGAGTTTGATTGCAGGGTGTTTAGGCTTTACTAATAACATAGAAAGGGCTTTTTCTCGCTTGTTTGAGACCATATAAGGCTTTCTTCAATCGGCAAAAACAAGGGATAGATCGGAAGTCTGATAAGGCTTTAAGAGATGGGGACTCCAGTGCTAAGAAAGAGTCACTCAGTAAATCGGTGGATCACACACACTTGTTAGAGACAGAGACAGGGACACGCCTGACTATTTCAAAAGTATACAAGTGTTGAAAGAGTGAAGTCTGGGGACAACGGTAAACGTGAGGAATGGGATCTCCAAAGCTACCCGCGCCCTACTAAAGACTAAATAAGTTCGCAAGCAAGGGATATGCCAAACACCTACCTTTCCAACTAAGTCCAAGGCGAGGACTTTTAATTGACGATGCGTTCCGTCGTCAGCAAGCGGTGGCCGACAAGGCCCTTTTCCTATAGGTCAATTCAATGCTATAATAAGCCTTTCTTTTACGCCTTGGAATGAGGCATTATTCAAAGACAGTAGGCAAGGTGTGAGTTTAACGAGCGGGGAAGTGAAGTAGGGTCGGAAGATATAGAGGCCTCTCTTTTTGTGACAAAGAGGCATTCCAAGAACCCTATATATTATTAAAGGGGAGGAGCAAGAAAAGAGCTGGTATTAGCTTAGTTTGCTTCTTTAGTGGCATCCCGTCGCTTGTTTAATTAATTAATGCCTTCCTTCTGGGCATTTCTCCTTGTCTTTATCATTGGCATTCGCTTACAGAATTCCCTTTTAGAGCGTACCTTCCTTTCCCTGTATACCATTCCTGCTATATGTGCCCATCCCCTACCCCAACCGCCTGGATCAACTGTGCTTGAACTGGAAATGAAATATCTGCTTCTACCAGCTTCCAATCTAAGCTTGACTAATACTAATAGGGGCCGATTGATATCAAGTGGGTGTATCAGTAGCGAGCACTCATAACAAGTAACAGGGCAAGTTAGCAAGTCACTGATTAGCGCAGGTGCAAGTTGAAGCGTGTGTTCTTGACTTGACTAAAAAAGCAGCGAGATACCGGATCTTTATATCTCGCGAGTGCGAGTCGAAGGAGGGTCCCGGAGAGAGAAAGGTAGACGAACCAGGCAAATCAGCTAATCCAGCGATGTGTTAAGCAAATAAGCAATTGACTTTTTCTCCATTTTGATTGCGGACTTCTTCGCCCAAGTTTTTGTTGCAGGGAAAGCGGTGACAGGGCTGATCTATGATAAAGAGACGGGGAGGTCAATGCGAGGCAAATCAGATTGAGTTGGCATCCACTCGGCCGCGACGAAGAGAGCGGAAACTCGCTCGATCAATGGGAGGATTGAAAACCAGCAGCTACTCGCTAAGGAAAAAGACAGATTCTTTCAAAAAAAGCCCTTTATCTTATCTGGAAAAAGCTGAAAAAAGGCACACATGGCTGGGTAGATATAGGTACCTCCCGCCCCCTTAATTTTCCATTTCATCTCTCCCCAAGGCATAGGCGCTTTTCTTTCATTAATCAATAGGGCCCTGTCGGTTTCGCTCCTCTCCTTACAGTCGAGCTCCCTCCTCTCCCTTACGGTCGAGTCACCGCTGCGCCCCTTGATCTTCTCTGTCTAGCCCTTCGCCTTTCCAGTCTTCTCTTTCCTGCCGCTGGACGGGTACTAGCTCTTCTTCTAGTTCTTGATAGTCGTTCTTGTCTTACAAATCTAAGTAGTTAGGAATCTTCCCGTTTAGGAGTTCATGAGCTAAGCCAGACTAATATGGTATCTCTTTGAATCCTGAATATGGTGATACCCCTGATTGTACCAACCTACATATGTCTCTCCCCCATCAATCGGTACTAGTTATTGGAAGCAAGCCACCTTGACTTTCTTTGTCCGATGAGAAATGCGAAACGAAAAAAGGAGACTCCTGCTGGGAATTAGATTCGACTCTTTATCTTCCCTCTTCACAGAAAATGGAGAGATGAATTGATCGATTCATCGGATCCTAGATCGGGACTGACGGGGCTCGAACCCGCAGCTTCCGCCTTGACAGGGCGGTGCTCTGACCGATTGAACTACAATCCCAGGAAAATTAGCCGTACAGCCTAAAAATTCTTATATTCTTTTTTATCATTGGATTTCATTCGAACTATTTCGTTTCGCCGTGTTGTAACAGAGACACGAATGATATACTATATTATTATAATAATATATATATTTCTAAATGCAGTGAACTCTATTGGACTAATTCATGAATTGAATCAAAAATGGGCCCTTTTAACTATATCTTAGTTTGATAGTAGAGTTACGCTCTTGAAACGAGCAAGAAAACGGATGCGCCCGCCTCCGCCCCTCTCCCTAT
>MUZT01001048.1:637-30343 GCA_002156105.1 Passiflora edulis | reverse complement strand
CGTAAGGGAGAGGGTGAAGCTCGACTGAAAGGAGAGGGTGAAAAGCCGGCTCTGGAACAGGCTCTTGCTCTAGCTCCGCCCAATGCTCGGAATGGTGAATTGATCAATTCCGAAACTAGCCAATCACGAACTGCTCGCTACTGGAACTGGCTAACAGAAAGAGCGGAAAGAAAGAGGGCATGTCTCACTAGCAAGACAAAAAAGGTGAGCGCCTAGCGCGCCCCCTTTATTACTATTACTAGGTTGGGCAAGCTTTGGCTTCATTTTGATAGGAGTAAGTGCTTGCAGGATAAAAAAAAAGGGCGACGAAATTCCCTTTGATCCTGATAACATGGCATGGCGAGTGGAGAAGCAAGCTGTAACGAATGAGAATCCGGTAGTCTATTCCGTATTCATTGATCCGGAACAACAGGTCATGATGCGAACATCTCTCTACTATTACTACTTAATTAACAACAGGTCGAACTCAAGAAATATAGGGGAAAGTGAACGGGGGCTAAAGTAGCAGTGGGCAGTGCAACAAAGCTACGGCTACTGAATATGGCGTCGGGGAGGGGATAATGAATGCTGGGGTGAGAGCCCTAGCCCTTGTAAGCCCAACCTTTTCTATCTATCCTTAGAAGTAGGGCGAGTGACTCCGTTCCTTTCCCGTGAAGGAAGTGGGATATGCGACCAGATGCTTTCTCCAGATCTACCGTCTCTATCAACTCCATTTTTTTTTTCTTCACCGGATCGAGACTAACTTACCTACTCCCGCTCCTACCGGATCCAAGAGGACCGATGCCCGATTCCCCGACCCATTACTCATTCCTTTCCGATTCGGCAGGGATTGCAATCTCGAGAGAGGGAGCAACGATTGACCTCCAACAATAGGTAGATGGGGTGGGCTACAATGGATAGAGTGAAATCAATCCTTATTCCGCACTCCTTCTCACCGGCTTGGAACTACTATAAATCATGAATACGAAAAGTGGGCTGGATAATTTACCATTTCGTCTTTCTAATAAAGCTCGGGCTAATTCTAGTTTGCAGTCACAAAGCAAGCTCTTCCAGCTCTCCTTCTCTTAAGGCTAGAAAACTCGCTTTTTCTTAAATGAATCCGAATCTAGCAAGCGAGCCTTCTTTTATTAGTAAAGTCGCTTTCTTGTTTTACCATTCCCGAGGGCTTTCTCACAAGCGGATTCCAATCAAAAAGTTTTGCCGAGCCCCCAAGCAATATAGTGGTTGAGTATATATATACTCAACGAGCCAACCGAATGCTAGGGTGGCTAGTAGCTTCGCTCGAAAGTAAGGCTGCGAGCTTTGTATACGGAGCAAGCCATCAAGACCTTTAAATAAAAAAATCGTTCAAGTGTAAAGTAGAGGAAAGCTACACGAAGGGCTTTCTCGGCCAAAAAAAAGGCTTTTATCCAATACAATCACAGAAAGGGGTACGAGCAGAGCGAAACATAGAAAGTCGAAAGCAAGCCTACGAATGGAATACAAAGAGAGAACGAGCTTACCTTCTTATTAGATTCTTAGAGAAAGGGGAAAGGGCTTTTTCAAAAAAACTCGCTTTCTCGCTCCTATAGATATAGATGGAAGGGAGCCTGACTGACGGTTTCCAAGCCTAGCGCAAAGCGAAGGGATTGGATTTCACCTATGATCAGATCAGTGGGCAACCATAGTTGACTTTTTTGTGGTGTTGTTGAAAGCGAATTCACAAATTTTGAAGTAGGCCTCGCTTTTCGGAGCTGCTCCCAGCTCACACTATGGTGGAGGAGGTGCCTTGAAGATCGGCAGAGTGTGAGCAGTACGAGCTGAAAGGCTCCCATACTGTTTGGAGGGCAGGGGGCATAGATGCCAAACAAAGCTGACCCCTATCTATCGTCGTAGAAGCAGTTTCTAGGAAAGATTATGGTTCTCGGGTATCCAATCAATTAATCCCCCAACCCGGGGAAGCTTAAGTGAAAATAAAAGAAAAAGATAAAGACAAAATGAAAGAAAAGAATAGGATGAGGGGGGAAGACAAGAAATTGAAGGCTTCACTCGCTCGCTCTAAGGCTCGTTTAATAGACAGCAAGTAGAGTGCATAAGCCCCTTTAGAGATTTTAGAGATAGAGATAGGGGGGAGTACTACACGAGCTCGTAAGTCAAGTACGGAACGAGCCTTGTCTACAAAGCAGAGCGACCTCATCTTGCTTGCTTCTGGCGAAGCTTCTAGCACTATATAATAGGAATTTTTTTTTGGTAGGAAGACTACTTTTTAGGCCGACCACTACATAAGAGCGATAGCGAAGCCAAGCCGTCTAAAGGCGAGCAGCCCTTATTATAGCAATAGCAAACGGCCTACTTATAGCCCTCGCGTTTCTGACATACTCGAGTTCTAACATTTGAATTTCTCCTACATTCCAAATGAACTTATCTATAATGTCTGATCAAGTTTGAACCTATTTGGTTCACTTAATTGGAGGTCTTGCTTTACCCTCTTTTATTTTAATAGTAGCCAGCTGGCGAGTCGCCAAGCTGCGCTCGTTAACAGTAGACAACTTCCAGGAAAAAGTCGATGAGTCTGTATCAAACACTCTCAAAGAGCAATTGAGTGAACGACAAGTAACGCCGCTGTTCAATGCTAATAATGTGGTGTTGCCACCAGGCAAAAGGAGCTATGACGTGGTAGACGCCTTAGTACCTGGAGATAATGTAGGATTACTTGCGGAGATGTATCATGATTTATCTCAGCTAGGTATTGACAGTAATACATACCAATTACTGTTACAAACTGTCAATGCCTTGTGGGGGGGAGGCTAATAGAACCTCCCTATAATCCTGCCTGGGAAGGAAAGAAGGTTAAGCTGCTCCCTGGGCTTGGCTGGCCGTTGGTGGTTGTGGCGGGAGATCAAGGTTCAAAATAGAATTAATAAATGTGTATATACACCTTTTTGATATAAGATCATCAATGGTACTGCTTTCTATGCTATGATGTAAAGGATATGTTAGGTTAAAGATTCTTGCTTTTAGTCTTTGGGGGGTTGTAGTTTTTATTTGAATTTGAGCGGGGGTATCCTCAAATGAGAACGAGTCCCGTCCCAGAAGGCGGGGAAGGAGAAGTGGGCATGTGGGTCTCCTTCGCATTTCTATCAATATTGGAATGAGGTTTGAAAGGCTATCATTGGTAGGCGGACAAGTGAGCATTCCAGTGCGATTGGGGAGAGAATAAGGTAGGCGCTGTGAATCAGGCTATTCGTGAAAGGAGATTTGTATAAAGGCGGCGAAACTACATCTCTTAAGAAGAACCACTCATAGAATGAGGACGGATATCTTTTTCTACTATCCGTACCGCTCCGTGGGGTTCAGTGATGACTTATGATATTCACCCAAAGGAAGCTCCTTACTCACGGGTGTGGGACTGGAGCGTAGTAAGCATTGGTTATCAGAAGCCCGGAGGGTGAACCCTGTCTGTAGCTGAGTACGGCTTGTGCGCGGAGGGAACTCAAACCTTTCTGGCAAAATGCTTTTTATAGCTATCCTTTCGTACAAGCATAGGACATAGCATCATTACTGTCTATCCTTAGGTAGGATGATTCCTATAGACGGGACATAAGAGATGATCAGTTAAAGCCATTAGCGCCGAGTTAGTTGTGGATTGGAGTTTAGACATAGTCCAGAGAAAGTAGGAGTGGGATAAAGATCAAGAAAGCGGTCTTACAGAAGCGGCTTTAGGAGGTGTTCAAAAGACGACATTTAACCCAAGGGGAATGGGCGAAGATAGAAGCAAGACTGAGCATTCCAGAGTAGAAGACTACGAGACTTCAAACTAATGTCCTTCTTCCTCTTTTCCAGGTTCCTTGTAGAGTCTATCTACTTCGGTAACAGGAAAAGCAAAAACTACCACATAGCATTCGTAGATAGGACTTTGCCCTTTTTCCTTCTAGCAATTCTTCTTATTTTTAATAATAATAAATTTCCGTCAAGACTTCCCCTTTCTTTATGGCTGCGATCTTCCTAAACAGGATTGAACTATATATATAGTTTTTTTATGCTATTCCCCTGCCCCCAATACCGGCTGATCAAGCCAGTTGCAATCCATCCCGCCTTAGCGAGGGCTTCTTTCCCTTTCCATTGGGATTCGTGAAAACAGAAAGAAAACTGACCCCTAAGATCATTTATCGATTCACAGCTTCTCTTTCCTTCTTAGCACTACGTTAACAATAGCAAAACTAGCTTCGACTCTTCCTATTGATTGAATTGAGTTTGAGTCGGGTGATTGAACTCCGAAATCATTTAATCAGTAAGTTCCTTCGTTCCCCGGCCGTTATCGAGAAAGAGAAAGATAGACTTTTGGCTTTCTCCTTTTATACCGCTCCTGCCTTCCCTTTTTGGTACGAGTTTCAATTGGCATAACTTTAATTAAATGGATTAGCCTACCATTTTCCTGAGGGTGGCAACCTAAAGTTTAGATATAAAAGTCCTTTCTTTCTATTCATAGAGAATCCATCCTCAAACTAAAAGGAGTTCAACTCTGTCGTCCGATCTTAAGATCTTAGGTTCTTTTTGAAATGAAAGAAAGCATTCAAAAGAAAGGAGGAAAGATAGTAATAAAAGACTAGTATTGAAGGTTGCATTTCACCAGCAACCATTGTCACTAGATATGGTAGATCCCTAGCTAAGGGAGACTTCCTCTTTTCACGACGAATTGCACGACTAACGAGCACTTTAGCAAAGGACTTGAAGAGAGAGAGGGTGCGTTATAGGGTGATGGAAGAGCTGTCTATAGCTATCGTGTACTTGCTTTCTCTTCTTTCTCTTTCGTTAACTGGTTCTTCTTCCTCTTGTGAGTCACTCACTATGGAATTGATTCTTTCGACGAGGCTTTCAAAGTAGTTAGGAAGCACTCCAACGAGCGTTGAGCGGTTATGCCTGTCCTAAAGGCCGTTCTACCAATCCCCTTCCAGTATGTGGTCGAATCTATTGCAGCTTTCGACTGGGCTGTGGCTTACTAAAGGCAAGGTGAAAACAATTCCTAACTAACTAAAGGAAGAAGTGAATTGAAGAGTCTAGAAGATGGACTTTTTCTTTCTCGTCTCGTTGTAAGCTTCATCTTCATTCCGGCTTGTGAAAAGAGCTGATCTTTGGTTCGTTCTTGGGCCTTTGATTTGTCAATCCCAAGGCCTATCCAAAGGGAAGGAGTCAGGCTTAAGAAAGCCTCCTCGCCCCTGTTCTCGACTCCGGTGCTATTGACTAAAGTGGTGACATATCGGATCTTGCCATTTCCAGGAGCATTGATGCCGAGAATCGTCTAGTAGGCAGTAACTGATTGCCCACAGGGGTTGTTCTCTTTGCGGGATTGGAGCTTTTAAGCCACTCTATGGCTAGCTTAGGAAAGAAATCTTATTTCTTTATTTTTATATTAGAATATAAAGGTGCAGTACATACTATCTAGAAAGAGAATATGAACGCGTGCTTTGAGAGGTTATGCAATCATTCCTTCTTTCGGGTGAGGAAATGGGCTTCCATTTGTAAGCACCCTTGCAGTATAGGATAAGGCCTAAACCATATCATCAATCAGTTTATGGGCTCGCTTTCAGCTCTCAACCAAGTCAGTAATAAAGAACCTTACAGTAGTATCCTGCCAAACTGAGGCTGCCAGCGCATTCTATCTAACCACACTGTGGCAAATCGATACAAGTAGCTAAACAGCTTGCTATACCATACTTTTCAAAGGCATCTCCTGCCGGTTGGACGTGCTCTTTAGCTGCTAAACGGGACGAAAATGCCAGACTACGACTAGTTCCAAACGCGCAGGTCGGGATAGGGAGGAAAGATTGCCCTTTGATTCGTGACTGATGCTGATGGAAGACCTTAAGGTTCAGTGCATAGCTCCAGCGGATCATCCACAAGAAAGAGTACGTAGCTCAAGCCGATCTACCCATAGAAATCCCTGCTATATAGAGCAAGATTTTTGTCAACTTTGAAGCCGGCCCTAACTTATAAATCCAGGTAGGGCAAAAAACACGGAGTTGGGAAAAGAAGTCCAATACTGATCGTAGACCACTAGTTAACTGTACTCCTAAGGGCAAGGTGTACTTCTCTTTTGAATGGCATTGGTTGGTTGTCCTTCGCTTCGATTTCCAAGTCTTTATATATATTAAGTAGCTGTATGCATGTACATGAGATGTTGCAAGCGGTATCTCCTCCGCTTTCATTCCACGTTAGCTATTTGATTTGTTAGTCAAAATTGTCTAGCCCAAGGGGCCTTTCGTTGCTTACTTGTTCAAGTAAGGAAAATTAGCTTAAATTAGAAGCTTTCTGAAGAGTGAGACTCTGATTCCACCTTGGAAAAGGGCTCAGTTGCTAGACCAAGCCATAAGTCAAAGGGAACCCTACTCTTTAACCAGACCGCCGCGAGCCGCAAAACTCGGTGCGATCGGGAGTGGTTACCACACGAGGACAGTATCTGGGGAGTCGGGCTTTGCTAGCTGACGATAGCTAGCACCACCGATACGGGCAACCGTAGAAAAGCGCCGCACAGAATATCAGTCGGCAATGGTCATTAGACCCTACGGGTGGTAGAAGTTCTTAAGTGCAGAAAGAGAGACAGGAGATAAATAAACTGTGCCTCCCTTGACTCGGAACCTCTTAGCAAACTCAAAAGCGCCAGTGCTGGAAATCAGGGACTTACTATATGTGAAATAGTTACTCCAAGTCTCTCCAGCGCTTGCTCATATCGAGAAGCTATCACAACGTCATCCCGGGTAGTCAATGAAGCGGGAACCAGGGTAGACCTCTTCCGCGCAAATCCACACCAATAGATGGTCGGATAAGGCAAATAAAGGCCAGGAAGAGTAGTCTCCGAGAGGTTGCCCTGCAACAAAAGATAAAGTAGATGGTCTCTTCTTGACGAAGGGAACATCAAATATGTTACAGGCTAGTGTAGAATTTACTACACTAGAAGCAAATGACCTATCGAATAAAGACTGCATTACTTCAAATAAGAAAAGGAGACGCTCTTTAAATAAGAAAAGGAGACGCTCTTTCTTAAGGAATGGATTGAGAATCCGGCTAAGGTGTGATGGAGGTTATGTGCTTTGAGGTCGGATGCCGATTCCCCTATCGTGTTAGGCGCTAAGGATTCATTTCCTTTAGTTTTTCTATTACGAAAGCCACATCAAGTCCAGACTTTCATTTCTTTCCTCACTAAATTCATCTTTTTTCTCTCCCTTCTTTCTTGCTTTTCTTTGAGCGAAGTGGTGGCTCAGTCACTGGAGGATGTCCGAATGCACTTAAGGGTGGTCGCTTTCCAAGGACCAATCCCAATCCTGAAAGTCAAGCTAAAGCTTTTTCATCGCTGTGAGCGAAGGGATTTCTTACTAAGCTAATTCAATCCTATCCCTATCACAGCTATCTGCTTCTATCTCTTCTCTTCTTGCAACTAAATCAATAGCGTATATAAGATAAGGGAGGCAGTGGCTTTTAGCTGGAAATCAAGTGCTGGCACCGTACGGTAGGGACTAGACTCTATATATACTATATCCCCATACCTCTCCACTCAAATCCTACGTTTTCTGTGACATTTCGTGCTCATTTCCAAATTTCTGCTTTAACCCTCAGAAGGTTGGCTCGTTGTTAACAAGCAAATGCGAAGGAAAAGGCTTCAATCTCACATTTCGATGTCACTGCTGAATGTGGTTGCTTGAAAGGAAAATCTCACATACGGAAGAGAGAAAGCAGTCTTAGCAAGAACCCTTTTTAGAGTTTGATCATAAACCCTAGCCGAGGAGCGAAAGCAGCTCGACCGAACAAGCAACGGACCAGTTCAGTCAAGCAACGGACCAGTTCAGTAATATACAGAATTCCATCACTATTAGCGGAACCAAAACAAGGACAAGCTTTAAAGCAGGAGCGAACAAGAGCAAGAAGAGCAAAGCCAGAGGATTGAGTTCTTTCTCCAGTAAGCGAGAGGGCGTGAAGCGCAGCTCAATCCGTTGCTTCTTCCTTTCAGTTGAGAACTTACCGTTCCTCTGTGCTGTTGGTTTGACCCTGCCCGGTAAGGGGTCCTTGAATATTCTCAGGTTCCGATTGTCGACAAAGAAAGAGGCTTATAACTTCATTCCTGCTCGATCATCGGTTATCGGAGATACACTCAATAAGGTATCACGACTTGGGATAGAGAACGAGTAGGCACAAAATAGTTAGTTATTACGCATGGAAAAGAGTGCTTTGACTTTTCTTCTCGTGTCATCAGATGCCTCGGATGTTTTGGTCTTTGCTTTCACATTAAAGGACCCGAAGCAAGCCAAGGACCCGACCCTCGTAGATCAGTTGGACTGGACCGGATAGCTGGAAAGGTGGGAGAAAAAAAGGGGGTTAGAAGGCCGCCTTAACGCCTTATCCAAGAAGTAGCCCTTCTGAGGCTAACCCGTCGTACCCCTGCGCGATGGCCTCGTAAGAGGCGTGGGCTGCTTCACCAGCGTGAAAGAGAGGGCCGACCGCAAGACAAGAGAATTTCTTTATGGAAATCCAAGGAGGTGGCTGACTTATGAGCAAAAAGGGAAGTCCCCTCGCTATCGGACCTGTAAGGGACTGTTTGTTGGATTATTGAAGTGGACTACTCAGTCCACGACAAAAAGGCAATAATCGCCTACTCTGTCTTTATCTTTGCTTTTGTATATAAACTTCATGTCATACTACACGGAGAGTGAAACTTACGAACAAGCGAGTATAGAGAGTTCTTATAGAACGAATAACGAAAGGAGCGGAATAATATTCGCGAGTCGAGCTCTTTACCATACCAGGCTTTCTTTACGTTTTTCTTTCCTTAGTGCATCCTATGGACAGATGCCCTGGTCACAAGTCAAACTTGAAGCAATTCCTCTTCTCTCGACTTTCAGGTATTCCAATCCAAGCTCCTTAGTCTTGTACTGATCAGAGTACCACTTCTGATTGGCAAGCTTATCTTATCGAAGCAGGATAGAACTTCCCAGTCAGCTAGCTACTGCCATTGTTTTCAAGCGAGTGGAAGACCTTGAAGTCTAAGGGGATCTTCTTTCTCTCGTTCCCAGCTAAACTAAGATGACTTTTTCTTAGCTAACAGCAGAGATTTTGCTTGAATACCTCTAAGAATCTCCAAGCGAGTCCTTATTATATATAGCATCTTTCCTAACGAACCGAACTACCTTGAGACTTTTGTCTATTTCCCGTGGGAGTTTGCTTAACCCGTGAGATCCCCACCAGTCCTTCTTTTCTCATGAAAGTCTAAGTATAATTCGACCTTTTTCATCTTCACTCAATCGCTGTCCCAATTAGAGTATCCATCTACCTATGCCCTCGCTCTTCTTATGCTGTTATGCCTCTTGTCCTCTTGCTTTGTCACCTTCTGACTTTCCTGCTTGACTTTGTCGGCGGGTGGTAGCATGTCCTTTAGCGAGGCTAGGCACCTTCCTTAAAGGAGGAAGCATCCAATCTGATGCATCCTAGCCAGGGAAATCCCCGAATCGCGAGTCTGGGGTATATACTTTTCTTTATCCCCCTGAGAATCCGACAAGAAAGAAGATCAAAGAAAGTACATATGGGCAAGATAAATCTTCCATTTCTAAGAGAATGTCATCAGTAGAAAAAGCAAAGGAGGATTGATGGCATGAACCGGTATGCTCCATCCGCTAATCCGCTCAGGAGGCGGGCAGAGGATTTTTGTGATTGGGCGGACGTACTTTTTAGTAATTCGAGATTTGAAAGGGCCTGTGAAAAAACCCCCACTGAACAGGACCGGTAGTCTCCATAGGGACTTGGCTCTACCATAAGGGAAAGTAGATAGACGGCTCTACGTCTTCAGGTTCGAAATCTCTCGTCTTTAAATCAGAAATAGGTCTTTCAGAAGATAGTGAATTACTGGCGTGAAGCAAGGGTGCATGGCAGGCTAGCTCTTTAGTTTATCCTGATCCTACGTGACTAGGTCAAAGATGAATAGTGAATACTCCGCCCCGGGGATAGATAGTAGGTAGAGTGACCTTTCTTCGGAGATCGGCTCAACCCGTAAGGAAATAGATTACCACTTTTTCTAAGTGTAATCGACTATTGTTGTCGATCCATTATTTATGAGACCCGAGAAAGCACTTTTCATTTGCAGATCATTCATAATTGAGGAATTACATCGTGACAAGAAGATGCTACCTTCTTTTTATGGCGTTCTACTAAAGCAATAGTTTCATTTTGTTCCCAAGGGAACCAGGAACAGCCCATCTTGGAGCTGACCCTACATCCACGGATTTCTATTCCAGATTTTATGTAGGTCTTTTCACTAGCTTGAGCCGGGCTGAACCATTCATCCTTCATCCACCGATCACCAAATCGGCTTAGCCGAGACCAAATCCACTTGGAATAGTATAAACGCGTAATGGCACTATGGCAGGCACCAAGATCACTTGTTTTGTACCGGTAAGCCACATGCCAAAGAAGAACTTTGGGCTTGGAAGCGCCTCCCTAGAGAGCAAAGCCAAAGCAATCAATCATCTTAACTTAAACGAACGGCATTTCCGCTTCTATAAACAGTCCATTCAAGGTATAAAGGGAATAGCGTTCAAGGAAACCTATCGTAAGACTCTGTCCGAAAGAACCCGTTCTACCTTTTCCAAAGATTAGAAGGTACTAGTCTCTGACAAGGACAAGTACCTTCTGTAGTGGTGGAACAGAAAAAGGAAGCCGCTTACGAGCAGCTTTCTCTCATACGTCATTCTATTCGAGAGCCGGGGGGCGCAGTAGATGAGGTCTAACTGCCCGTAACTAAGGAGATAGATCCCTTTATCCGTTCCGTCAAAGAGATCACCTAATGCAAGCCGTGCAATACAGAGTGATAAGCGCGCAGTATAGCATTGAGGAGGATATATCAATATGCCACCATCTCTCTCAATATGCACTCATGAATGCTCGGTATAGGAAGCACCTATCTTTGTCTTTGGCTTTCCAGACAGACGCGTTAAGCAAGTCAGTCAGTTCAATGGGGTTGATTGGGAGCTCGGTAGCTAAGGAAGTGGGTCAAACCAGGCTGGAGAAAGCGAACGTTACGATCCTGTTGACCTTTCCTAAATTTCTTATTCCGGTGGATGCAGACGGTGTTTGAATTTGAAAGGGGAAGAAAGCCGTAATTTTTTAAGAAAAGAAGGATCGTAGCGTGTCTACTATAGCTATTGATTCAACCTCCTCCTCATATAAAGTCAGAAGACTGAGTCTCTGAGTCAGTCAAGAGTCCTTCCATACCGAGTAAGAAGGTCAGATCGTTCAGTCGCAGTGGAGTTGTTTGGAGTTTCCTTGGTGGACAATAGAGAGCCAAATCAGACTTGTGAGGTCAGTGAACCAGGTGGAAAGTGCCGGTGGGTGCAGGTTGCTGTTGCGTCTATTGCGATGCTTTGGGTCGGTTTCTTATCTAGAGCTGAACTAGCCTGAAGGAAGTGTGTTGATCCCCGCACCGAACTCTAAGCGAGTGTCTCATCGTGAGACCTTGTTGGCATGCCTCCAAGAAGGCTGAGAAGACCCTGGTTGGGGTTGAGGAACGAACATAACCCGGCGCGGGTTGGGAGGTGAAAGACACAAAGCAAGTGATTAATCATATTCCCCGCTTACTGCTCGTGTACTCAAGGAACGTAGTAGCTCGAGCAAAGCGTAAACCAAGCACCAAAGCCCGACTTCGAAGCTCAGCTTAGCCGTTAAAGCAAGAAATTCCTCATTCTCTGAAGATGCATTGATGTGAAGAGAGTCCCCAGAAGAAGCCGGTGAAGAGGGTGATGCCGAGGTTGACGGCAGAGGCTGCCTGGTTTCCGAATCCGCCCCAGCATTGAGTTCAGTTTCTTGCTTCCCTTCTGTGCTTGCCTTAGCCTAGTGCTACGTCCTATTCCGACTCTTTGCCATACCACTGCTGGGAAAAGGGGCTTTGAATAGGGGATTCCCTTGTTAGAGTAAAGCACTAAAGCAAGCAGTCAAGCAGGAGAGGAATACGGTTCATATGGTTATTCCGCATCCCATACCGGTAATTCCTTATCCTAAAGGGATTTCTTTACTTCCTTTTCTTTTGGATGATTCATTTCATTAGTGGGAATAGTCCTTGTCTCTAACTCACTAGAGGCTAGGGTAATAAAGAGAAGAGTCCTTTTTGTTGCGTTGTGGTGATTTTCTTTATCCTTCTGTTTGGAGTAGTTTAGACTGGTCTAGAACCATGTCGGAGGTTAGCCAAGTTTCACACAGTAGTCAGAGTCAGGGGTCTTGGAGCCTTGAATGAGATTCCTTCGCTTCAGATAACTACTGTGAAGCTCGATGGAAGCAATTCTCTTGCGGTAAGCAGCAAAGCCCAATGCTAATGATAGACATATAAGACCGCTGGTCTATGTTGGCCCCCTTTTGAATCTTAAATAAACAGAACCAACCTAAGAGTGTCATTTTACTGTAGGGCAGTTCGCATTAGTAGACTCGGAGGACTGAATAGGTATTCACCTGGGTCCCTCTTCTGGTTCAAATCTCCTTTCTGCCACCAAGGCAGGCTAAGCCAAGGATTTCCAACCTTTCAATAGTCTTAGTGCGCTTTCGATGTAGAAAATAGCGTATGTAAAGGTAAAGAAAGTAGGTAGTATGTAGGTTTGTATGATATGGGCTTCATTCCTTCAGTTGGAGTTCATGCCTTACCGATGTATATAAAAATTCTCGTAGTGTAGTTACAGTCAACAAAGTAGCTGTAACGTGAACAGCGCTTTGTCCTTAATTTCTTTCTAAAGAGGCGGCAACTGCGCTGAATGATAATAAAGCCAAAAGTCCCATGCATCCTTTCTTTGGTCAACAACCAAGAACATTTTTCTATCGTTTTTCTTCAAGACTCTCTTTTGTTTTTTTAAAGAGAGCAGACCATCAAGAAAGAATCCAAATTTGATGACAAAGAATCCATCCAAATTTGATGACAAATCTGGTTTTCTCAATTCTTCTGTATTGGCTCTATCTTCATTTCATAATTGATCTCTTTCATATAGTCCCATGTTGGGACTTGGCTATCGGGCATCAGCCCCTTGATTTCGATTTTCAATGTTATTTAATGAATGGGGAGGGAAATCTTCCAGCTCTGGAACCTATGGAATCGTCGTCAAGTTCCGAGTCTTTGTCAACAGGTCCTAACCCATATGAGATCTATCAACGCATTAAGATTCTTGAAGCCCTCGAGTCCATCCTTTTGTTATATGTCTAATTTCATTTGTTATATGTCTAATTTCATTTGTTATATGTCTAATTTCATTTTCGAATTTGCGACCTTCTTCTATGAGATTTAGGTCTTCATTTATAAAAATCTCCAAGACCGAACGCAATAAGACAGGGGTAAACTTCAGGATTCAGGACTCCGAAAGCCCGAGGACGACTATAATGAGGAGGACGACAGACCCACTCACGATCTAATTCTAATAAAGGGCAAAGAATCGATTAGTAGTATGCCTGTGCCAGAAGACCTTCTCACAGATGATTTCTAGTCAGTGTGCCGCGAGTGGCCTCTCGATGAATAAGCTGCGATTGCTCTTGTTGATACAGTTTCATTTTTTTAGGCAGTTTCGTATTCTACCCGTCTTACCTGATGATTAGGATTTGCTTTCCCTTTCATTCAATTCTTCTTCCTTCCGGGGTAAGCACTTCCAAAAGCGAGGGCATAAATGCAACTCTAAAGGCTGACGGGCTGGCCTAGTCTTTCTTATAAAGAGTTAGAGCTTCAAGACTTACAGATTCTCAGTCTTTATCCCCAGGAGGGAAGTCTAGTCAGTATTGACTTCCGAATCCCCTACACCCAGATCTGCCAAACTCCCCATTAAGAAGTTCCCCGGCCCTAGATAGAGGATCGAAATGCTGCCATAAAAGATAAGATTCTACTTCGAAGGAACTTGCTGTTGAGCCCTTTTCCTTATCTTTTTCGGAAGGTGCGGACTTAGATCGCAGTAGTTTAGTAACGAAGGCAACAACAAGGAAAGATTACTTCAAGCTATAGATAGTATAGTAGGAAGTTCCCCGGGAAATCCAATCCTAATTCTAGTCAGTATTGACTTCCTCAAAGTCACAGTTCTCTTTTCCTCGATCGATTGACTTAGGAAAGGCAGATGAAGACTTCTATTGTGAGTTACAGCTTTAGGAGATTCCTCGATCGATCTTGGCGCATTCCCCCCTGCTTTGTCAGATATGATGGGAAAGGAAACCTATTGAAGCCAATGTCCCAGGAGCTGATTCATGTATTTATTTACTTCCTCTAGGGACCAAGATCAGGATCTCTCTTGAGCTATTCCCTTAGATTCCCCTGTAGGCTCTTGGAAGTCTTAACCCGAGGTGCGTAGTTTGATTTCGATATTCTCTGACTCTTCCAGGATTTCATTCCTTAGGCCTAAAAGAAGGTAGCAACTACGAAAGCTACTTTAAAGACTGACGCAGCCCTCTCGGAGGAAGTTGAGTTAGAAGTTAGAGGCTTTCTTTCCTCTGTCAGCTCTAGCTTTCGACTCTTTCTTTTCTTGATAGGGGAATAGATTTAGACTGTGTTCCCAGACTTCCTTGTAGTCAGTATTGAAAGCCCTAAGAAGTATCTGAAGTAGGGGAATCTATCCTTGCGAGTCTCTTTATTCTCTGCAAAGTCTGAGAAAGCAGTAGCATTACGTCTTGAGAATCAAGCAAGAACTCATGATATTTACACGGGAAATAGTTAAAGCATGGCATCTTAGAGCCGTAAACAAGTCATTTGATTAGGAAAGCACTACGACCTTTGAAGGCTGAGTTCCCCATCCCTGTTAATCAATTCCGAAACCCTGTAATTCGATTACTATTCCCTCACGGGTCTTCCCCACTGAACAACTATATAAGCAATTTATGCCTCTTTCCCGGAACTGACTTCGGAAGTAGAAGCTAGAGTCAATGCTGCCGTTGAAAGGCATTCTCTTGAGGATTGATGTATGGACTTAGTGCTTGAGGAGTTAGTGTGTTTAGATTGAGTTCCCACGAGCGGAGGATTGAATTACTCTATCTCTTAGTATTGCATTAGAGTCCGTAATAAGAGTTCGAAAAGAATTAGTGCTTGAGGTGAATGAAGCCCTTCCTGCAGTAGGCTAATCTTGACTTCAAAGTCGAAATTACATAGACAAAGCAGGAGAAAATGCCTTAAAGAGAAGAAGATCCTTTCAATCGGAGCTTATCCTCTATTGCTAAATGGTAACTTTGTGATTAAAGAGATGCGGCTTTGACTTAAACGTCCGACCAGAATTATAATGAATTAGTATTTCTAGGTTGGTAAAAGCCCGTTCTTTAGATCGATCTATTGTTGGTACAATCCCATCCTCCTCCAGCTGATGATCTGGTAGGCTATGACAGGTAGGCCCGTAAGAGACTGAGGTAAGATGATCCATCGCAGGCAAAGCCATTGAAGGCAGAATATTATTCTTTCGTTTTACACCGCTCTTCCTGTGATTGAAGAGGACATAAGTCCAGACAGAAGCCCGAGCAGAGAGAACTCTTTCAGGAAAGCGGGGACTAAGAACTTCAAAGAACCTTTGGTTCTCCTAATCGCCGTTTAAACTATAACAATGAACTACCGGTTCGAAGAAGAGAAATCAATCCAATAACCCTCGGGGATTAACCTGCTTCTGCCCATTGATTGAGAAAAGCCTGAGCATACTCGCAAGCCGAAAGTTAGGAATTGATTGTAAGTTAGAGGGCATCTTCTCTGGAATCCGCAGTTGCAGTTGAATGGATTCTTAGACCTATGAGAATTCAGTTGAGGGATAAAAACCTCCCGGGTCAACTCCTTGCTTTCATCGAGAATGTCATTGCCTCATTCTTGCTGTCCAATGCTGTATTTCGACTACATTTCGCTACGCAACCCTCGCGATTACTCTAGAAATAGAGAAAACAAAGGGGATTCATTGCTCTTTCTCCTTTATATTTCCTGGAACACAAACAAGATTCTTCTTTTTTCACTGGTGAATTTTTTCAATTCTGTTTTTTACCGGCTTCGTTGATTGACTTTTTTTTTTGCGATGTTATTTATACTCTTTCTAGAATAAACTGGTCGATAGCTTCTTCTCCTTTCTTTGAGGAAGGGGGATCGCAGACCATTGAATGTTCTTGCCATAGTTAATGTATGGTCTCTTGTCTCGATGAGGACTGGTGCTCTAATACTAGCAGCTCTCGGGTCTACTATCCCTTCTACTCCAGCCTTAAATTTGAATAAAGGCCTGGTTTCGTCTGGTAAGCTCTCTATAGAGACAGCCCTCTGCTGTTAGCGCTTTCGTTTGGTTGTCCTTTCCGTTTTGTTTTTTCCATTCAAGCAATCCTGCTTTTTCGAGCTTTATTGGGTCTAGGTCTAGTTGAGACTGAAGTAAATGCCCCTTAAGTAAGGTGTAAGGAAAATGGTGAGAATCGTCTTATAGAAGTAGTGTTCCTGATTGTCGCTACTGCGGATAATATTTATCTGCCTAGTTTTCCCCTTTATCAGTCCGGGATGCCTGCCTTTAACTTTAAAGTAATTGGTTCAGTTACTCGGCTTCGGCATCTTAAGATGCAGTGCCCGTCATTCTCATCAGTACGGGTGAGGGGTCGAGATCCGTTATTAATGAATGTCTCCTCTGGCCGCTTCTTTTGTGCCCTGTGCCCCGCCTAAGCCCCTATAGAAATGGGCGGTGTGCAATACCCGCGGCGATAAAATATTTATGCTTGCGAAGACTAAGATTAACCGACTAAGCAACTGAGAACGAATACTTTAACAACTGAATTAAGCAATCAACTGGCCTTTTTTGCGTGTGTGGATTACATAGTGGTAAGGGAAAATTCAATTCATAGTATCGAATCTTCTTTTGTTGAAAGAGCTCTAATGCCAAAGGGCGCCCTCATCAGGCCGATTTTGGTAGCAACTTCAGCGGTTGCTAGAGCAAATGGCCGAATTGCCAAGAAAGCATCCAAAGAATTCCTACATTCTATCTGCTGGGCAAAAAGCCTTTTCCGAGTAGTCCGTGAGGTTTTTATTCGAGCACACACCTCTACCGCAGGGCAAGCGAAAGGGGAACGAGTTCTTTTCTTTCTTCTATGTGAATGGGCAAGATGATCGGTATCAAATGGTCTAAGTGATCAAGCACCCTCCTTTTTTACGGCGGCTGAAAGTGAACCTTCATCGAAAAGGATCTTGGTTGGCTGATGAGGAAAGAGAGCTGCTGTGATTCTTCCTCTCTTCCCTCTCATGAAGCTGAAGCCACTCAAAAAGAAACAGAGTTCTGCTACAGACTTCGGTATCGATTCTTCGACACCAGATCTTGATCCTGCTCTTCCGCTCTGGCTTTTTCCTTTCTTACCGGAATCTAATGTGAGATAATCCACTATTTATCTAAAGGGGAGCGTAACCAGCAAAGCACTGAACTCGCTTTCTCTGGTCTTGCGGTCACTTCCCCCAAAGCCCTTGTGAGTCTGCTAACCGCTGCTAAAGAAGAATGAACGAAGTAGGGAATAAAGCGTAATCCCACCTTTCCTCAAAGGCTCCTCTAACCAGCTTGTGGGTCAAGATCGTTCATATCCCATGGGCTACTCACTAGTACGTGAAGTTGATATTGAAAGATAGCACGCCTATAAAAAGACTCCTTTTAAGGTTCGGGTTCGCGGCCAAAAGAAAGAATCTTTCTCCTAGCAGGAATGATTTTGTCCATTGTGCCTGTTAAGGAGAGTAGGTGCCTTGCCTTCTTTTTCTTTCCTTGGCTTGTCAGAAAGGGCTACTAATAGTGGTATCTTGGAACTCCTCTCTCGAAATGGGAAGCCTAGTAAATAGTGACCCTCGGGGAGGAGGATTTCAGTATTACGTATATAAAATAGACAAAGTACACCGAAGGCAAAGAGTAGGTAGGGTAACTCTTTCTAGTCATTAGAATATATATGCCCACTCACGATTCAAATAGATTGGAGAATTAGCCTATTGTTATATGTTATATAACAGATCATATTCTATCGCAAAAGTAAGCCAAGAAGAAGAAAGCAACTAACATGAGGTATTACCTTAATTTGCCTTATTTTATCTTGAAGCTTAGTGACATAGTGAAGGTAAACCCTGAACGATAAGTAGAAAGGGTACTCTGATAGAACAGAAGATTCGATTGGTGCAAGCTTTCCATTAGCAGTTCGGGCAGAAAAGTACGTTATCTCCTCATAGGCTTCTTGGTCGTTTCAATCTTTTTTCATAAGATCAGTCTACTTAAGCTTAGGTAAGGTAAAACGTCCAAGTCTCTTATAAATCATCCTCATTCTGGGAATAAACTCTGTATCAACATCAGGTCCGGTATGTAACATAGGAATGGAAATCTTGCCTTTCCTTTCTCTTCTACTTCAGAACTTTCAACAGAATTAAAGTAAGTATTTCACTTACCGGGTTATGGATAACTTGCCTACATACGTGATTATGCAGCTGGCCCAGGACCCCCTTATACTGCTAACCGAAGTCAGGAACAAGAGGTTTTGTCCCACCCGCTTCTCTCACCAACCTTGCCCGATCGAGTAGCGTAGTCAGATAATGCGGCTAAGCCGAGACTTGTGATTCCATCGTGACCTCGTGTTTTTTGTTTAGAGATGAGCATGAGCCCTATGATTCACCTACTACTTTGAACCTACGACGAAGAACCTAAGAACCTACTGAGGTCAATCTTTCCCTTTCGGTTAGATGGTTCAATTCGCTTGCTTCATCGGCTACCGGTTTTTGTGGTTTGTTCGAGTCATTTGGTCTTTACATTAGAATCTAATCTAGCAGTTCCACTCTTTCTCATGAAGGAAATGCCCCTAGTGCTGGATAAGAGGCTTAAGAAGCTTAAGATGAGTTCCATTGCATTGGGAAGAGTCTATCTTTCTTACCCGGCTCCAGGCCATGGAAAGTGGTCGCGGTCACAGCACAGGTCGAGTGGGCCAGGATTGATTGACTCGAAACAAGGCTTGAACAACCACCTCAGGGGATTACTTAGAGTAGCTAGACGGATTCACCACTACTTATTATCTAAATAAGGAAGAAGGAAACCTGAGATTATACCAATAGGGCCCCCACCCTCCATTCCCAATCGAGTTGACTAGACCAAAACCCGGGACCTTGCAGGTATCGGTCACTTTGCGAACTCTGACTGATTTGCTAGGCTGATAGTTGCCCTTCCTCTAAGAGAAATGCAAGCTCAAGCTAAGGACTCTCTCTCGGCCTATTCCGGGTGATAGTAAGACATAGCCTCATCCCCTGGGCTTTCTCGGCCCGGTATGCCTAATCCTGAAGTGGAGCTAGGGTAAGACAGGTAGCCTAAAGAACTAATAACTCACTCACTCAGTTAGTTACTCTTCTTTCTTTCGTAAGCCTTAGGAAAGGATCAATTCGGTCTTAGCAAGTGAATCAGAAGCTGAGACTGGAAGCTCTTCGGTTGTTCTCGAGGGTATACTTCTGACTTTTACCTCAGGGTATTATATACTTTATTAATCCTTACTGGGCCCTTGATAGAAAGGTTAAAAAGCCTAAACACCCTCACTCAGTCTTAGACTTAGAAAGTCCTAAATTAATAGGAACTTCTATTGTTCACGCTTCTGATCCTAAGGGCTGGCTGCGTTGTTTTCGTCTTATGACGATACCCGCTATTGAGAGCCCTTTCAGGTTGTTGTTCTTTCGCTACGGTATGATATATAGTAATGATTCGACATATCCCCATTTCTTTTGAGTGAGGTAAGTGATGCGAGAGTGCTTACCCACTCTATCGAATTTGGCTATTAGAATAGGCTTAAAAAGTCCAAATGCCGGAATCGAACAAATAAAGTCTTTTCAGATCTATAAGCTGTGGGCAATGAAGTAGAGTTTCGTTTTCACTCGGCTTGATTCGTGCCAGACTAACTCCAGTTATCCCCTGATCCAAGGGGAGTTGCTGATTTAAGTCTTTCCATCCTTGATGGTGTGCTTCCTCCTCTTCTTATTTTATTTGTTTGCAGAAGTCTCAATGATTGGAGCTACGACATCGGCCTTTGATAGCTCGGAGATACTTGGTTGTTCTGGCCTTGCCATCGAAAGCACACTTTTTCCTCGATAAACGCCCTTACTTCTTTTATAGAATATCACTTCTGCTGTTGTTGCTGTTAACGGATTTCTTGCTTTCGCTCTCGACCGCGGTGCTAAACTCTAAACTAAAGCTCTGCGAGAATATAGTTTTTTCTATGGTCCGAAGAACGCTCAGAATCCGGATGAGTTGACTCAGGCACAGATCCATTTTCCCTCTGCCTCGGCGTCACCCCAATAGCCGATGTCATCATTAGGGCAAACGATTTCTCTTTATTGCTTATCTCTCTAGAAAGGAGTAGTAATAGAAGGTTAGGTGTTCATTGGGTATGATATCTAGTGCCGATCCGGGATACTCCGAAGGGCGACTAGGTCAGTCCATTGAGGGAGGCAGAAAAGGCCAACTATTCGCCATCGGGAACTAGATCGGTCTTTGGCTTTTACGGCCTATACACCAATGGTCCTTGATCTGCTCTTAGTTGTCTGCAAGGGTAGTAGAGTTCTCCCCTGTTGAGGTTGGTTAAAGAGCGTGCAAGAGTTTTTCCTCTTATTTGTTCTTAGCTAGGGGCAAGGCTGTTCATTCATTCATGGAAATCCGTGCATATTCTACACTGTGTTATAAACTCAGTGATCAAACCCATTCTTTTAACCTACTCTTTCTACCCCCTCGGGTTGGTATGCACACTAAGGGAGACCCTACCACATGTGTTTCAGTTTGAGAGCCACCCCGTCCCATTGAACTTGCCAGCTCCAAATTCGGCTTCAGTGAGTGGGGAACCCAGAAAGATTCAAATAAGAAATCGGCTACAGGTCATTAGATGTGGAAGTTCCAGGGTGAGAATAAGCTGACGGTTGCAGAAGATGGACTTCTTGGTTGACCCAGGTCTCGTGTGCCAGTAAGGGTCAAAAGCAAAAACGCAAGGTAACGCGAAAAAAAGGTTCTTTGAGCGGTCTTTCTTATTGAATGTTCGTTTAGGCAATTCAATTATAGAGGCACAGGCTATTGCTATTCCAGAAGGCTCCCCCTTAATTGAAAGCTCATATTAAGATTTAGATTAATTGGCTCATTTAGTTAGATCTGAGGCCGGCATAGGCAGCAAGAGAAAAAAGGCATAAGCTGAAGCATCTAAATAAGATAGGCACCTATAAAGGGTCCGGAAACCTTATGACCAGCTAAGAGACTTTCCTGCATGCACGTGAAGCTAAGCTTTCAATTGATCTGATCTTCGCGCTTTCATAATCATAAGTGGAGGCTTTCTATTGCTTGACGTTAGGGGACCTACCCTTGCTGCTATAGAGCAGGAACCTATTTTTAGGGGTTTTCAAAGTGTCAAAATCTTCTATGAAATAAGTCATATATGGTATAGATAAGACTCCTTTTTATATCCCACCTGCTTTCCAGTTAGTTCCTCTTCAATGCTTTCATCAGAAGGTCGATTTGCACATATCAAAAGCCAGCCTCAGAAGCTAGCGAAGTGGGAGTCTTACCTTTTTTCTCCAATCATTGAAACCCTTAGGACAGCAGTAACTTCCACTCGCTCTTCAAATTTGTCCGAAAGACGGAGCTTGTAGATGGTGAAGTGACCCAACAAGGCCTGGCCAGGAACAGAACTCGATGAGGGAAAGCGAATTTCTTGATCAGGGGTTTCAATTAAAAAGGCTAAATGAAAAGCCGCTTACTTAGACGATAGGGCTATCTTATCTTCTCCGGCTAACCGATAGGCATGGTGATAAACCTCAAAACAAAAGAAGAGCACAGCGTGGAAAAAATCATCCTGGTTTCGTCATACAATTGCGTTCCTTTCCTGAGTTGATCGTAAATCCCTCACGGGCTAACCACAGGGCCCCACCCCCTTTCGCGTTCCTACCCAACTTCTATTCAAAAAAGCTTCAACTCTTTCTCTATGCAATGTGTGACATATCTCGGTCTGGAGTCGAACCAGTGCTATGAATGCTCCACGCCATTCATTCACTGAGCTACGAGATCGATGCGTTAAGCATTGTTTCTATGTCTCCAAATTCGTATCATCTTTGGTATCCAATCAAACCACTGCTACTCTTATTAGGATTTCAATTCTATTAATTAATTCGTCGAGCTGCGATATTTATCATTCTAGTATTTCGGCGAAACCTGATGATTTGAGACGAAATTACTCTTCCTACCTCCCAAGATGCCCCTAATAGATGTTTCAATTCCAGTTCCAGGGAAAGAGGGTAGATAGCGCCAGCCAGTAAGGCAATTGAGTGAAAGACGTTCTTCGAATCGGCTTGCATGTGTCATTTTCTTTGATTCTGCTCTTCCGGAATGGAAGAAAGATATAGAGGGCGCTCCACTCACTAATTTTCATGTGTAAATCATGCCTCCTGCCTTCCCCCTTCGCTGATTTAGAGAGGCAGGTGAAGCCCTTTCATGCTTAGATGAATGGGTTCAGTCAATGTTGTTGGCTTTCGTGAGTGAAGAGTGGCCAAGCGGTGTATTTCAGAAAGACTAAGACGAGACCAAGTACGGATACCGGGCAAATGCCCGATGAGGTTCTTTCTCTTTCTACAGGTGGCATCCGCGAGGATCTAGACATTATTTGATTGGAAATTGTTGTGCGTTTGAAGGCCTCTTTGTCGCTGCCTGTGGGCCCCCCTCTAAAAGAAGTTGATCAAGCGCTTTCTCTTTACAAAGATGCTCAACGAATAGTTTTTCACTATTTAAGCTATCAATACGGTATGCTGGCGAGCTTTTGGAATGGGAATAGTAGTGGTTGTGCTTACGAGAATGTAAAGAAAGCTACAGTCATCCTTTAGGTAGGAAGCCCTCAACGCTGGCTTAAGACCAGCTTTAGTAAGGCAAGAAGAATACAGATACAAGGATGAAGACTCCATCCACTACAGAGATAGAGACTAGTCTTACTGAAGACAGAACGCTATTAGATAAAGAAGAAGAAGAAGAAGAACCAACAGAGCTTACTAACCCTACATTAGACGAGAAGAAAGACACTCGAAAAAGATGGACTATGACTTCTAGTAAGAGGACAATAGACCATCAACCAGACAAACCTAAGCCAGAGGAGAAAGCAAAGACAGATGAGGAACCTAAGCCAGATGAGAAAGAAAGTCAAAAGGAAGTGGAATCCCAACAGTGAACAGGCAGGCCGTTGATACCAATCCATTGTCTGAGAGTCCCCAGGGGAAAGGTGGCGCAATCCGGCCACCACTCCAGAAGCTGAACTGTAGTACGGCCCACATGCATGAACTCCTGAGACAAAGCTCGNAGTTGCCAGGCAACATCCTGATCCACTAATCCCAATTTGCATCCCAGTACAGACTGAGAGCATCCAAGACTTCCAACTATTCGACCATGTCACATAACGGTTCTGCTATCAGGGGGGACTCTCTTGCACGAGAGATTAGTTGCTTACTACAGTACAGCGCGGGCAGGAAGGTTAGCTGCTTACTACTGGTTGGAACGTAGGCAGGAGACAAGACAAGGGAACAAGGGATAGCTTATAATATCACTACTCCTAGAAAAACGCTTTTAGGGTTGGCCTACTACTCCTAGAACGAGGGGATTACTTAAAATAGCACCAAACAGGGGCACTCTTTCACCAGGGAAAGCTCTAGAATCAGCACCTGTGATTAGATAGCGCGCTTCCTCTAGCTGGTTTAGAACCTTCCCATACTGATAATGAAATAGATCTAGCTCTAGTACCAGGTTTACCCCCTACTCTAGAACCAGACTGACAGGCTAGAGCGTTAGAGCATGGGATTCATAACCTGACTGACTTGGTGACTCCTATAGTACAACTAAAGGCTAGTTGGTTAGCTTGTTCATACAGCGCTGGATTTGGGCTTTAGCTACGTTCGCGCTCCTCAATCAACTCCCGGAGAACTAGGAGGGAAGTATGAGATAGATCTATTTACCTCTTGCGGGAAGGAGTATACCTTCTCCTAAGAATAGGGGAGTTAGATACACAGATTCAGACTTCTCCAGTCACTGGATTAACCAGAATAGGATCACCCACTGCCTATCGGCTTCTTCTCCGAAAAGAGAATATCGGATAATACGCCTCTTACTCTCTTCTTTGTCGATCGAGTAGCTTCAGCAAAGGCTGGACCACCAAACCGTACTACAACTATAGAGGTATGAGGGAGTGACGAACATCCTTATGATAAAAGGACATCAAGAACTACCCTTGTATCATTCCATAACAGAAATAAATCAACTAAGTAGCTGCCCTAGCTCAAGGACTCCCCTTGGCATAGTAACGTTAACTGGCCTGGAAATTGCCTGTGTGCAAACCCTCTTGGAAGAAGAAATTCACCAGTTATGCAGTTCAGTACAAAACCTTAGCCCACTTTCAGCAGGAATAAGAAAAAGGAGAAGTGGAAGCCTAGAAGAGAGGATCTTTAGATAGACCCCATCAACGGGCGGTTACGCCGACAAACATAGAGCCAGAACTGCCTTTGGGTCTTTCATGGGTGTGGTGAAGAAGAAAGCCGAAGAAAGAAGTGGATCCTGAGGTCCATTCAATGAACCATATCTCGTACGCAAGATCCATCCGATTCGTAGCGAGAAGAATTTCCAACTTCATTTAGGATTTTCATACTTTGGATTTCACATTTGTCATATTCTTTCGGGTCATTGGGTCAGTGTTCAGTCAACCCTCCTTCATGATGGATGATATACCTTATGACTGACTATGTATCTTGTTCAATAGTAATGTAATAAGGAGTTTCATTCCATAAGGTTCTTATTCTGAAAACCTGCCTCCGGTCCGTTTCACTGGATTCTTTCTTCAAAGATAGGAAGATCGATTAGAGAAGACTTTTTTGATGCTGAGTAGGGGTCATCAATCACTGACTCTCGGAATTCAGAGTAGTCACACCTCCTCACCCCATTGGGGGAGCTTCCTTCACTTCAACCGACTGAGCCTATCCATCTTCAGTCTTCGAAACCTCTTCTCTGCCGTCTGTTTTGTTTACTTCACGAAGAAGTGGAAGTTACATAGAGTCTGGTGCTATTGTATATAAGATCTCCCCGTCTCGCTTATGTCTTACATCCGGTGTTCTCCCCGCAGTTTCTGAAGCGGCCTGTGCGTAACACACGGTTTATTCATGACAGGGTTTGATTCGGTCCAGGGTCCATCATTAAATCGAGGTCCTTACCTCAGCGGTGGCGAAGTTGTTGGGGTCGATCCAAAAAGAGTCTCTTCGATCTGGATACAGAGGCCACATCTAGATAGAGAAAAAGAGTCCGGCAAGATGAAACAGGTGAAGGCATCGTATATAAAGATAGATGTGCAAGGAAGAAGCTTAGCTAGTTTTACGGGATCCGACGCATCCAGCAGAGCGAAGCAGCGTTCCATTCTTTTCGGCGGCATCCTTCTGCATTGGCGGCGAGTGGAGTTCCACAATCCCACCCGGCCTAGCTATCGTAATGCGTTCCGATGCCAAAGCTTCCCGAACCAACTGAAGAAAGGGATATGAGGAGAAGAGCGCTAGCATCCCTTGCTTGCTATCGATTGCTCACCGCCGTCTCATCCGAACATCCAAAGGAAGAGCACTGGGGAGCGCACTTTTGGAGTAGGGCTGCCAAGCTTGTTTTTATCTCTCTCATATGTACCATCTAATGGGATTAGTGCCAGAATGCGGTACCAAAGGTGGATCCTGAAATCGTATTCGGGAGCAAGGGAGGGGAAGAGAGCCTGTGCGTGAATCCCTTAATCCTGCACCTCCTGCTGGTTGGCAAGCACCCACTCTTAAGAGATCACAATTTCTTCAATAGGGAGTGGGAGTTGAAGCCTTGCTCTCTCAAATCAGAGAGAAGGAGTGGAAGGTCCGGTAAATAGAATGATTATTGCTTAGGAATCTCTAACGTCTTAACCGCTGGACGAAAGGGGTTGCTCCTCTATAGCAAAAAAAAAGGAGATCCTTACCTCAGGATGAAGGGCTTGTTGAATAAGACTGACTCCTTATGGCTTACAGAACAGGTGCTCCCAAGCTAGATAGATATTCGCGTCCCCAGAGAGAGTCATTTGATTCTTTGACTGAGTACGCTCTATGCAGCCTATGAGAGAATGCCCCAAGAAGGCAGTAAGGAAGATGCACGATCAAAGGGGGGCAGCCCTAGATTCTGCTTTTGACTTTTTTGGATTTGAAACACTACAGCCTCAGCCCTTGCTCCACCAGCTAGGGCTTGGCTAGCTGTCCACCTCTGATCACCATCTGTTTTGACTCGTTCGTTACCTAGTGATGAGCTTGACTGGTGCTCTAAGACGAACGCGGTCTGATCTGACAAAGCTGGCTCAATGTATGCTCTAGCTCCAAGATGAAAGTTTGAGTTTGGCCTTAATCAAAGCCCCTCTCTTAAGCAATCCTAATTAAGTGACGGCTCGAATAGGTTATTCGGAACGGGCCTCAAGCCCATGCTTCAACATCTAAGTTTTCACCAAACTCTTTTTCTTATGGAAAAATAGTTGGTAGGGCAGAAAGATTAGATTCAGTTCAGGGACAAAGAAAGCCAATCGGAAATGATTTGATCACTACGCGAATCCAAAATCAAACTCGGAGCGAGAATCAACATCTGTACTTAGGGCTAGGCTAGGTCGCTTGGGACTTATGGCGCTTACTCTGCTCTGCGGCTTCTCCCACTAAATGCTACGGACATACTACCCATACGTACTACGTGCTGGACGGACTGCTTACAGATTAAGAGCTGGACTTGCCAAAGCGACTTGAAAGCATTCCCTAAACTCAAGGGGACAGGACCATCACCTCAAGTACGAATCCCAGACACAGAAGGGCAGGCCCCCCCTAAAGGCCGGGTCTATTACACGAGCATGAACTGAAGAACGATCGAAGGATTGGGCAACAAGCCAAGGATGATAGGCTTATTCGATGACTGGCATTGCGCCGTACTCACACCAATGGAAGGCTCGGACTTCTGCCAAACCGCTTCCCTTAGGGGCCTATTATACCACTTCCCGGAATAGAAGACAAGACAAAAAGGAGGTTTGACATCACTCGTGACACAAGAAGGTCTGCTCACCCAAGGTTCAAAGAAAAGTAAGCACTTGAGACGGTTGCTTCGGTAGGAGTCAAAAAGGCCCCAAAAGGAACTGCACTCGAAGAATGGAAAGACAGGCTGCGAAGGCGCTGATACGATTGAAAAAAAAGCAAAGGCCGATACAATTACCTCAAGGATAGAAGTCTTATTATTTCGTTTTGGGAGTAGGGGGGTTGCTGGTTCACGAAATGAAACTGACAATCTCTACTTACTTTAGATAGCATCTGGGAGTCAGAACCTATAGCTGGTAGGGGTTTAGGCTTAGCTTTCTATCTCCTTTCTTACTCATTAGCTTATGGATTAGAGGGATTAGCTGGCTAGTTGCTTGGCAAACTCAAGACTTCAATTTGCTCTATCCTTGCTGTCTTACTAACTCTTACTCTAGCTCCTACTCCTGGCAAAAGGCTGACTCATTTGATTACTTTATCCTATCACTATTTATCCAAGGGAAAAAGGATAGGGTGACTCTATCAAGGGTTAGCTAGTTGCTTATTCGTCAGAAGGGTTTAGAGGGTTCTCACTTTCTTACGGATGCTGGGCAAAAGTAAACTTCACTATTCTATCCCGTGGGAGCTCTTTCTAATGGATCTTCCTTCTTCAGAAAGGCTTTGATTTGAATAGTTCCAAGTCAGTGGGTCAAGCAAGGGATAAAAAACCAGCTTTCGCTTACTCGACTTATTGCTAGTGGGCCAACCTTGTCCCTCTTTCACTTGGGAAAGACGTTGCTAACGCTTGACTTCGCTATAACAAAGCAAAAAAATGACTCAACAGAAGAAAGGATAATAGTACGGGGTACTCGGCTTCTGTGCTGGACTTGGATACAGTTTCTTCTTTCTTGCTTTTTCAAGAGATCAATAAGGAAAACACAATTGCCTGTCTCTTGCACGACCACTACTTTTCGTGCAGGGAAGACTGAGCTCGGCCTAGACTGAATCCGTCACTCTTTCCAAAGAAGGGAGGAAAGATGCCGGGTAGAGTCCTTATGCCCGGGCCTCAAAGAGGCCAGGTGGGAAGAAAGCGGCTGTTGCACTGATAGGACAGTAATCTAATCTATCTTTCCTGTCCTTGAGGAACTGGTTAAAGAGCTTTGGCAAGAGCATCAGAGGATTTGTTTGACCAGCTGGTCTGCTTGTATGCCTGTTTCCACTTGCTGTTCAAAGGGTAGACAAAGGTTAGGGACGATTACGAGTGCCTGTTCTGGTTCTTATGAGTAGGAGAAGAGCAGATTTTTAGCCCGCTCCCAAGCCGAGTCCGTGCTCTTTCAGTAGTCTTGGTAAATATCCTTTCTCTAGCTAGCTCCTCCTCCAAAACCCCATCAAAGGTAGGTCTGTAGGTAGTGAGATTCCTGCTCCTTCTATTCCCGCCTATTGAGGCACCGGGAGGAATGGACCACCAAGAAATCCTCCTTTCTCGATTCTGATCTCAGCCCTAAACATCGTATCGATCGTTTATCGGCCTTCAAACGGCCTATCCGTTTTTCGCAATTCTATCTAATTCTGATTCTGAGGATACTAACTAAATGTTGACTTTTTATTGTATGTTGATCAATATCGAAATTCTTTATCATTTTCTTTTCATCGCGCGTGGGCATGCTGGTTGCTGGCGGGTTCTCCCTGAACCAACCGCATCTCTACTAATGACTGAGATGAGTCAGTTAAAAAGATGTGAGGCGCGCACGCGGTATTCCAAATTCTTCAGTTCGTCTCCCATTCTTTGTGCGATCCCTACCAATTATTATGCAGCGTCAGCGCGCTACCTAGCTTTCTGCGTAGAATCGATAACAAGGCAGCGTCTCATCATAAGGAGGCCACTTCCCTTGTTGGGAGCTATTGTTGCTAAACAATATATTACGAGAATTGTTGAGAAAATTCACTGGTTAGAGCACGCGAAGGTAATAACTCCTGAAAGTCTAAGATTACGACTAATTCGGGGATACCAAAGCATTAACGAAGGATGAAGTAATTTCTTATGGAACGAGTATGCTGCTATATCTCACTACATTAAGGCTTTCAGCGAAAACACAGCAGCAATGAATTTTGCGATCTGCTTGGGCTATAAAGTCTGGTATGCTTATCTACCATGTCTTATGCTATCTATGGGTTGTTTTGACATTTATGAACTTCTCAGCCCCGGGAGAGTCGATTTCTTTAAACTGAGTGAGGACCCACTAGCAAACATATTCCTACAGAAGCATGATCCCCGGGTACTTATGGAGGCGCTCCAAACGGATGGATCTGAATCCTCCATTGGTGAAGCCTGCACATCGGGTAGTGAGGCCTGCACATGGAAGGCAGGGGAATGGAACCGCAAAGAGATCTTTGACCCGCTAGGTATTGTTGAAAAGCAAATAAGAGAAGAAGAAAGAGGTCAAGTACTCAATGTGCATGAGAAAAGTATTAAGCAATTAGTCCTAGTTCCAATTCTAAGCGAGACTGGTTGTTGAATGAAGGTACGCTCAGTCTTCCATTGAAAGCTGTTAGTGGCGGTTGGGTTGGTGAAAAGTGTCTCTGAGTACAAGATCGAAAATGGGTCAACCTTTTTGAATTTCGTATATAGAGATCAAACGCTTTGCCTTTCCGTCAATCTTTTTCTTTCTTTGTTCATCTTTTCCCATTTCTTTCTTGGTCAACAA
>MUZT01001027.1:0-13177 GCA_002156105.1 Passiflora edulis | reverse complement strand
ATCCAATAAAAATATAAAATATAAAAAATATATTATTTAGAGTAGTCTCATTGTAATATTGAACCATATTCCTAATCTTTAACTAAATACAAAAATAAGATTGTTGGTTAAATTATGGATAAAATTAATATGATAAAGATGAATCAGCCAAACTGCAAGTTTGGACACATACGTAAACAACATCAAAAAGTATCGCCATTGATTGCGGATGGATTATGTGTGCTTTATCAAAATGTCAACATTTTTTATAATATGGATCATTAATTAATAGTTGGTTAGGTTGTCATACCAGTTTGTTGAATAGGACTAGGAATATAGGTGGGTGCCATTCAGGAAAAGAAAGAACTCACGGTGGGTCAGCAACTTTAAATACAAAAAAAAAAGAACAAAAAAAACGTACAGTAATAGATAAATTCAATTCGCATTTAATGGTTGTTAGGTCTATAATTAAATGAATGGCTTTTAATTCATTTAATTCATTAGCTCCATGGGGGAAACTAATGATGTATGTATGCGTCGAGTAACAAGTTTTAGGTAGATGCTCTTTTCATTCATTCAATGTTGTTGCTGAATTCAGGGTTCTGTAATATTATTATACCCACAAATCAGCAATCCTCCACTTTTCTAAATTGTCATCACTGCCTACGAACCCTAAATCATGTCATATGACGAGTTTATGACAACCATTCACAGGACTGCCAAAAGCCTATTTCACACTAAAATCATGTAATTGGAAAAGAAAATGTTAAATACTCGTTTTTTTCCCATAAAAAATGTTTAAATTATGGGCTCTTCAACAAGTCCATTATAGTTTGTGGAATCACATCAGCTTAGTTGGTATTGAGGATTTTGGCACGTGTAAAGCGCCATTGAAGAGTCTTACAATTCACGGACTAACAATAGATTAACGGTGGGAAATAGACCTACGATTTGATACTTTTTGACAACTAAATTTTGTGGGTCGTATATGCATTGAAAAAAACTAAACATATTGACAAAGATGGAACTATACGCAACTAGAAACTGTCTGAAGTGCTATTTAATTGGTAGAATTAAGTTAGGGTTACAAAGTTACCATATCACAAATTTTTTTTTTTTGACATCCATGGCTCGATCATCTTATCATTATCAATATTGTATTTTATTTTGATAGTGAATTAAAGAATAATAGTATGCTGAAGACCATTAGTTGATTCATAAAATTATTATATACATCTATTTATCAATTTTTTTAATCGAACTTTTGAAATTAAGATGTACAATTTAAAAAGGCTAAAATCGGACCAGATCAAACTGACTGATCTAACCCGATTTTGAAAACATTACTTTTTAATAATTCCTTTCTAACCCGTCCGTAGGTTTATCCTACGGCGGCGTTTTAAAAGAAATCAGGTTTCCAGTGAATCTGTATGACATATTTTCACCACAATGAACGGTTAAGATACCATGAAAAAAGCAATATAATTCCTACAAAGATTATGATGAAAAATTACAGGATTAAAAAAAAAAGAAAATACCAAAGTTTGGTTTAAGTTAGCTGAAAAGCCAACTAATCGCAGCTATTACTAGAAACTATATTAGATTAGCTTAGAAATTTAATTATCCAATTAAACTCATACGAGAAATTAGGTGGGGAGACTTTGAAGAGCATGATAAAATTAAATTCTCATTTAATATCAGTTAGGTATATCAATGAATTAATCGAGTAAATGGCTATAATTAGACTGAAGTAGGTACTTCTTTTTTTTTATATATATATTAATTATTACTATTGAAAGTTCATCATTTGACAAAGTCTAGGTGAGTGCAGTTTTCAAACATTTAAACGCCACAACCATATATCTTTTTGCACATCGCTGTCGGTTTTAATAATGATCCACCAAAAGCCGGTAGAGAGATGAACATAAACTATCCCTGACCAGGTAAAGCTAAACTGTTGGGCTCTCAAATTGCATGGATACCTGTCGCCATCTGAGATTAAAGTCTTCCCATTAATGCCTGGTAGTTCTTTTCATTTATTATCGGTGGGTCGGATCTATACAGAAATGCACCAAATGCTTACTTAACCTGTTAATTGCTAGCTGCACATTTCTTAAACACCAAGTTTAAGGATATTATACCGTCCTAGGCCTCAGAATCGTTTTAGGTTTACTAGCTCCTTTAATGCAAGTTACCTCTGGTGCCCAGCACCACCACAGAAACGGGCACCATTGCAGGTGGGCATCGTGTTCACGGGCTATATTAATCATCTTAATATGACTGAAGGTGACAGATGTGTCCTGGAAGTTTGGGAAGTAGTAGTTAATGGATATAGCATATTTGTTGAAAGATGTACAATGTTAAAAGCACAAGCAGAGAAGGAAGAGCTTCTTTGTTTTAGCGTCGAAAGTATAACTAGTTTTTTTGAATTTCGATCGAAATCTATTAAGATTATAATGTAAAACACGAGTAGAAAATTGAATAAGACAATGTATATGTTTTTATTTATTTATTTAGATTTAAATTCTGATTAAATGTTTCAAAGATCCCAAACCGACTTTATACATTTCTTAAATTGCACGAGTTTGCATATTTCGAACCAATAAGCATGGCAGACAAGGTTAGGTAATTAAAGAATTATTCATTCATATTTGCTGTAGGAAGAAAACCATGATTGATTTTTGAACTTGAAATCTTGTTTCTCTAATATTCCTATTCACCAATCAACTAAAAATTGTGGGCTATCATTTACAAAATCATAAGATGCAACTGATCAATAGCAGTCTCTTGAATATCTCAAATTGATATGTTGAGATCAATCCGGGGTTTCTTCACCAATGTCATTGGAACAGCGGTGTTGCACCTCGGGCATCTTGGGTTGTTTTTCATTATCAGCACGTAGGATAAGCAACCGGGACATCCTGCTGCAACTGGTGATGATGGTACTGGTTTTTCTTCATTGTCTTCCTCCTGAAATCCTCTGATAGAAGAGGGTGACGAGGAGCCTGAAGGGGACAATGATGCCTTCCACGGTGGTGACGAGCGCTTCTTCCCTGCATCTTTCTCTGCTCTTTCAAGCGCAGATTTCACTCTGTCTAGAGTGCAGACGCTCTGGTAATTGTTGGGTGATGTTGATGAGACTAACTGAACTTGCAAATTGTTTTCATCAAACAGATTCAGCGTGACTTTGGATGGAGACGGAGGGAAGTTCAGATCCTGAAACCTTGGCACTGTTTGATTGGTTTGATGCTTGTGATGCTTGTGATCCGAGGATGTTGAGGGTGAATTAGAAGATACGCATCTTTGTAGGTAAACCTTACCAGACTGCATACATTGAAAACAAACAAAAAAGGTCAAACACCTCATATACTTGCTTAATTAACACAACTACAAGATCCTCGTTAAACATTAATATTCTGTTCTACGACGGAATTAACGGTAATATGTAGTATTGTGAATATCAGAAGTTAAAAGGGTTGACCAGAATTTATTACAGAAAGAACAAGGTATAATTAATGAAAGGGAAGGCTATATGGGTGAGAGAAGAAGTTGCAGAGCATTGAAGAACATTAATAAATCCAAAGGAGAATCCTAATTCCTCAAGCCATTGATTACAAAAGAAAATGCACAGAACTCGAGAATCGCGAAACAATAAAGTTTAAGGAGATCAGGTTATTATATGATCTGTCAATGCACAGAATTTCATTACTCATTACTCCTGAAAATGAAACTGCTTGAAACCTAAAGAAACCCACTCCATTCAAGCTCCATACATAAGATTGAACGAAAACTAGAAGCTCGGGAGACACATCAATAATCAATTAATCTGACACAACTACTCCCATACACTCCAGTTTCTCACCAAACAACAGAGGATTGAGAACAATGACAGAGACCAAACATCGAACTACCACAGAACATACTTTGTATCTGCCAAACGCTGTTTCTCAGGAAATAGTAATATGCCCAACGAAAGCATATCAAGCACTAATCTGAATTTGGAATCCAGGTCAAGGAACTACATCTTCTCTCACGCAGAACAATATCATCGGGAAAAAGAGATAATTAAAAAGCCACGAAACTAAAAAAAATCATATCAGAACGGTATGCAGGCTTAAGGTATATAATAAAAACGTATATGGTTTCGCAATTTTTACTACTTTCCCAGTAAACAAACAGAAGCCAAACAAGAAATGAAAAGAAATACCTTGAGGTCTAAGCGCTTTTCCCAGCCAGTAGGCACTTCCACATCGAGGTCCAATTCTTGAGAGTGATCCATAGTGGAAGCACCACCACCACCACCACCAAGCAAATCTCTAGTGATAAGAGCCGTAGATTTTCCACCTGCCGAATCATCACCTACCGTCCGATCCTCCTTGTATCCACTCAAAAATCTTACCAGAGAACTCACATCCGCTGCCATAGCACAAAGAAGAACACCTCCTACCTCCTCCTCTTCCTCCTTCCTCCTTCCTCAAGTGAGAGATACCAAATGGGATTGTTCCTATTAAATTGAGATACGGGTTTATTTATACACGGGGAAGTAGTATGAGGAGTACGTTACGAGAGAAAAATCAAGAGGGGGAAAATAGGTGTTTTACACATCATTACTGGTACGTGAATATTTTGAATTTTCTCGTAAAGTGACATTTGATTGAAATTTATTGTTTCATTTAATGTTTTGGTTAATGATTTATTTATGGTATGTGGATGAAGTTGAGAAGGAGAATTCATGGAGAAGGGAGGTACCGTCCACTAGGTAATGGGTTCGCATTTAATGCTTTGAAATAAGACCAGTAGACATTTTTGGCTCCTTTGTCACACTCTCTCTCTCTCTCTCTCTCTCTCCCTTCATTTTGGCTCTTCAAATATCTGATATTTAACAATATTATCCTCTTTTTCCCTCCTCGTATTTATGTTTTGCAATATTAATGCTATTATGTCTTGTAAATATACCGGATTATTATTACAACAGACAAGTTATGATACAATTATTTTTATGGCAAAGCATATAAATGTAATCCTGCTAGGACGCGTTACGTTAAATTCTTGCTAGATGATAGACGTCATCGTAAGGAAACTCCAGTTGGACTGGTCCGCAAACTATTGGACCACGTTTCATATTGATCTATAACGTTGAACTATTTTTTTTATTTATAAAATGTCCTTCACATATTCTAATTGGATTGAATATTCTACATTGGAGACCTCCCTTTATTAATAAAATAATCAAATTCATTTTAAATATTCAATTATTAATAAAAATTGAACCATTAAAATGCTTGATAAATAGTTTTAATGGAAAAAAATTATCAATTTATGCAGGCTGGTGATAATAGTTGGTTGAACTGCCGATTGTTGATTCTCTAAGCATTAATTAATAATTTCTATATTGACGACTGAGGCCAATTAAAGTAACATTAAATGGTATATATACCATTTCAGGGTGGATGTTCACTCTCGCACGACTGTGCAGGCTTGCGTGTAGATGTAAAAGTCGTGGACTCGTGGTTCGTTGTACTCTTTTATTAATAGGGGTTGGTACTTTCGGTTCACTGATTTGGCCGGAAAAGTACGTATTAATTCAGTCCTTTTTTCTTTTTTCAAGAAAAAAAAAAAACTTGATCCTTCTTGATCAAGGTTGTTCTTATCTGCGGATCACATCTGGACCAGAGACCATAACTGGATAATCAGTGGCTCTTGTTAGGTCAAACATCCCAGGTGACTTGCAAGTTCAAACATGGTTGGAATCATATAACGTTGCTAATTGGGTGCGGTTGAGTTTGTGATTTTGACTATAAAACAAATAAGTTTGAGTAAGTGAGCTTACTTAGATTTAGGCTTGGTGTTTGATAAAATAATACGAATATGAATATCGTGTATTTTTTCATATCTCATAATTTTTTTAATTGAATTCAGATCATAAATTAAAAAATTATAGTATACTAAAGATTACCGTACCGATATTTTATTCGTAAATATCGCTCTTATATACTTTAGAATACAAGAAAATTAAACAAATAAGATGCCTACTCGTATTTTTTATCATTAAACCTAACAATTTTATGGAAAATGGCAATTTAGTTTATGAAATTAAAGAATAAATTTGAGGGGGCGATCAAATATGATATCTAATGGCTAGTGTATGACCATGTTTAATTATGTATGTGACGTATTATTAAATAGTCAATTGTATTATTTAATGTCGGACTATACTATAATATGCTCGATTGCTTAAAGCATACGTTAGTTAAATAATTATATAGTTAATTGCATATTTATTATAAAAATAGACTAAGGCAGGATAATTACGAGATTAATATGGAATGATTTTGGATTCGTATTGCAACCATGTTTCAGAGCTTAGGAAGGCGCAAGCATTTAAGAGACGCCACAAAGTCTTAAACACAACATTAAATATGGAGAGACGATGACGAACTCGTACAAAATGTATATTTATATTAATGGAGCAAACAATAAAGAAAGAGTTCGTGATAATAAAGTATAAACACATTTTTCTTGGATTAATACCCATAATTAATTAATGCTTTACTTTCTCAACAGGTTGTAAATTCAATGCCTCTCTTGTTGGTGTTTCCATTTTCTGTTTCCTTCTTTCTGGGTTCTTGAGAAGCTCCGTCTCTTAGCAGTATTTCTCTCTTGATGATGGAGGGGCTTCTTTGGCTTTAAAGGGGTAGCAAGCATTTAAGGAGAGCCTTTACGGCATTTAATGTCATTTAAACACATGGAGGAGAAGTCAATAGATCTACATCAAGTACTCCCCGTGATGGTTTTCGTTTCCTTGTAGAAAAAATAGTTTTACTGCATATTTTTATCGTTCCGATCTATGTATGAAATTCGAGACATAATACAAGTCAACAGCTTGGAAGAGTGAAGGAACTTGATTTGCTCTGTTGCACGTGAATGTGTGTACAAGTACAGGTACAAACAGAACTTTAAACACCAGCAAGGAAATGCTACCACGGAAGTAACTGACAACATAAAATAATAGTATCAGAGATGCTATCATATGCAGATATTACCAATACGTTCGCTTCATAGACCAAGCTGACATAATGTTTGGTTGGGTACCAGAGACATTAGTCGTCGGCTCAGTTGTAATGCGTCGAGGGTGCATCTGTGTGAAGATTTTGGCTCTAGAATGAAGGCAGTGAACGAGTTCTTATTCGCAGCGGACAACCTTGTTTCTATATAGCATCTTACCAGCAGTTGATTTTGAAGATCAATCCATGTCTGTATAGAATAGATGGCAAGTCTTTCTAGATCACCGAGGTCTTACATGGGTGAAGGCAAGTGTCCATAATGAATAAATGGATGGAAACCCAAACCATTAACGAGGCCCAATATCAGGCCAGAACGCAGCATGTGTGTAAGCAGGAAGAGAGAAAAAGCAGAAGATAAAAGTAAAAACTAAATAATATCTCTCGGGCCTCGCTATCTCCTGGATACGGAATAGTTGTGAGGGGCCAACAACTAGCATTTCCATTCTCCAAAATTGTCACAATCCGTCCAAATATTTATAGCCATCAAAACTGCGGTGTTCATACGCTACCCACGCCGGCTATCTGAAGACACACACGGCCCCTGTGAGAGGAAACAACTAACAGCCAAACCACCACCAGTGTCCGCGGAAGCAAACCAAGATGCAGATCTTCGTGAAGACCCTGACTGGAAAGACCATCACTCTCGAGGTCGAGAGCAGTGACACCATCGACAATGTTAAAGCTAAGATTCAGGTGGTCGTTTCTTCCTCGAGTCTTGTTTATTATGTTTCTTTAAATAAAGGAGGAGAATTATGGGTCTAGTTGTTGTGATTGAAAGATTGTTGCTTTAGGATCATTTTTCTTGAAAAATTGTTTTGGTTTACGTGGGTTTGATATGTATTGGTCGAAAGAGTGAAAACTCGAGTCCTTGAGAAGAATTGGCGGGGAACCTGGTTGCTGCCTTTTGTGGCTGCCGTGGTTTGGAGAGTTTGTATTGTATGACTAAGGTTTGTGAATACTGAAGTAGATTGTAGTGGATAATGCTTTAGATGTGATTGGTATTGACAGAGAAAGTGAAAGCTCGAGTCTTTGAGAAGGATAAGCGGTAAAATTAGAGCTTTCTTTGATGTTGGTTTAGCTAGCATAATCGTAAATCTGAACAAAACTGGCGCCCGCCACATTCTTGTGTACATATTACATGATCGGAAATTTGAAAAATCCACATTTGGGTGGATTCTTCTATCTCAGGATAAGGAAGGTATCCCGCCGGACCAACAGAGATTGATTTTCGCTGGCAAGCAATTGGAGGATGGCCGAACCCTTGCTGACTATAACATCCAGAAGGAGTCTACACTTCATCTGGTTTTGAGGCTGAGGGGAGGAACAATGATCAAAGTGAAGACGCTCACCGGAAAAGAAATTGAAATTGACATTGAACAGACTGATACCATTGATCGTATCAAGGAACGGGTGGAGGAGAAAGAAGGCATTCCTCCTGTGCAGCAAAGGTAACGTTTTTAATTTCCTAGCTCACAGCTATTATCAAGCCAGTATGCTTTCATTTCTCGTGCTCTATACTTCTAAAATCATCAATTTTGTTGCATGAAGAAGCTTCTAGCCTGTGCTTAACTGATGCATTTGTTTTTTCCACTTTCTCCTTTCTTATTTCATCTGCAAATATTTACGGCTTGGTGATATTTTCGTTGCCTCAAAGTCTGATTTAAATCATACATTGAGTTGCTCTGTTAGTCTATTGTTCCTGCGTATGTGCAATAATATCATGATCACAGGACTGACATATATGATGTACTGTAGGATGAAGCAAGTAGCCTTTTGCTTGATGTGTTGCTATCCATGGAAGATTAATCTCTCATGGCTGGTGGTTTGCGCTTGTTTCAATTTGCAGGCTCATTTATGCAGGCAAGCAGCTTGCCGATGACAAGACCGCTCGGGATTACCATATCGAGGGTGGCTCTGTTCTTCACCTCGTGCTGGCCCTGAGGGGTGGCAGTTTTTAGATATTTGCTAACTGTTACAATCTCTTCAACCTGAAACTTGTGATGTTTGAGTATAAACAGTGAGAACATGGTCTGTTGATTTTGCTGTTATATTCGCAAGCAGCATTACATTACTCTACATAATCTCCTCCTCCTTCTTCGTATCTAGTTGCAATTACATGGTGGAGGAAGGTAGAAAACTTCATGAATTTCAGATCCTGATATGCCAATTCTCCTCAGTTTTAGGCTTCTCTTCATTAATGGACAGGGAAAAGATTTAGATTGCATTTTTTAATGTTTTAGTCTGTAGTTTTCTGCAATTTCTTCTAAACTCATTAAAAAAAAAACTCATAAAATCAATGCACTATTTGCTAGCGTTATTTATTATTAGTTTAAAAATATTGAATTATGAGATTTTTAGACATTAAAAAATTACATTTCAAATCCGATGTTGTCTGGTGTTAGAATTTACTGTACTTGATCATGAGATCGACTAGTGGGCTTTTCAGGCCCAAAGGATATAGTTTCTGTCCGAATTTAAATTAAAACTCCAAATCTTGATCAAATAAAAATAACTTATTATTAATATATGAACTCAGAATGAAATGTCAATTCGGCAGAAGTAAGGAGTTGATGAAATCAATTTGGTTCTTACCAAACCAAATCATTACATACCCCTCATTTCCAATAGCTAGACATTGTCAATTTCACTGCAAACACATAAACTTCTGTGATTTTTCCTTTTTTTTTTTTTTCATGGTCTCTCACATCGCTGTAGGAAGGGTCATATCATTTGAAGAACACAAGGCAGGAATAAGTAGTCAAACATTTTGAATCAAATGACTGTAGTAATTGCGGCATGGGTAAATTCAAGATTGGGTAAAAGTACAACATCGAAGTTCTGTATCTGGACATCTCCTATCTCTCTACTTACCAACAATAAAAGCTCACCATTACTTGAACAATTGACGTCAAGTATGGCCTTCCCACATAAGCTAGTCGTCATGCATATGTTACATAAAAACATACCATATTTCCTCTCTCGAATACTATTGGTAGACATGAATCTGTTAAAAAGTTATATCATCACTAATATGGTTTGGTGGTCATGAAAAGTCTTCTGTGGTTAGTGAGACTACTAACCAAGAGAAGGATGTCAAGATTAGGTATCAAAGGGAAAAGGCATATAATGTTAGTTTCCCTAACAAATGACTTGGGAGGGCTAATTATCAATGCTTTTTGTGTCTTTTCTTCAAATAGTTGGACTTCATAATGGAAATTGAGAGATTTTTGGCAAGGGTGGGTTTGGCCAAGAATTAGTGTCAAAGAGCTGTTTATGCATATATATAATATACACAAAATGGGATTTATGCGGGCGGGTGACCTAAATCCTAAGACTTAAACAAATATAGACACAGGATCCTTTTCAACTTCAAAGTCTTCAATCTCATCACTACTTTCCACTAGCAGTGGCGTAATAAGTTATAACACATCACAACAAGAAAATATATAAAAAAAAATCATATATAATGTTTCCCATGCATCACCAGTGACTTAGAATTATTTAGTGTCTTTTACTTGCAAGTTAGAAGCCAGTCTAACGCCTGTTTGATGGAACTTATAGTCAAAATTTGGTGCCAAAAGTATAATATATATATTGTAAGATTATAGGTACAACAAGATATTTTTCTAAGTTGTTTATAAGATTATATCTGTACTTTCATATATATATATATATATATATATATTCACTATTGATCGAATCTATTAGGTCAGGATGTGATATATATATATATAGAAAATGATCGATGAATTTCTTTTCTTCAAGAATTTGAGTAAATATGGTTTTTAAGATGAATAAATTTTTAGTAATGGTTATGTAATTTGTTTTGACGTTATCAAATGGTTTCCTATCTTGTGATGATAAAACCATTGTGCATGAGATTCTTGTGATTGCTTTATCCTGCGTTTTGTGGTTGACCGATTCTCTACAAGATGACAAAATGTTCATTAAATTTTGTTATCCTCAAAAAACTATTATTAGGGTTGTGAGAAAAAGCAAAAGAAAGGAAAAGTACAGGGGAGTGGTGCATTGCATGGCATGTATGGTTGATAGATATGGAACGTTAAAGTAAAGAAAGAAAAGGAGCAGCATATATATGGAATACTGCATCTGGGCTGGGATACACTCCACGAATCACCAACATTTGGCAAATGAAATCCCGACTTGCCAAAGCTGATTGATATTCACAGCAGGAAATGAGAACGCCAGATGCATATGCTCTAAAATGGAAAGCTTAAGCAGCAGTTTGACAAGTAAATCCACAGATCTTGGCAGTATGATGTGATAAAGATGAAACCCAACTGGATTTTCAATTTGTGAAAGCCAAGCACTCTCAGGATTGGGTTTAATGAATGGTGTATGGCTAGGATTGTGTTCCTGAGTTGGCTAGTAGAGTGCAGCTAGCCAGCCAGCCATCTGATATCAGATTGTGTTGCCTTTGGGAACATGTACAGTATAGTAAGGTTACTGAACTTGGGGAGACTGCATTTATTTCAGGACAGTGAATGATAAAAAGTGATTATTCAAATTATAGATATTCAATTATCCTTTTGGATTTCCTTGTATTTATTACCTCATATGTAGCATTCTATTTAAGGCATGTATTTTGTGCTTTTATTCATCTCTCCTTAGTCCAGAGATCTCCTCTATATATACAGTACATAGAGAGAGAAGATGGTGCCAAGGAGTCCCTTATTGAGCATCAGCTGTTAGAACTGATCATCGTAAAACAAAACCAAACAGACAGACAATTCTCAGTGAAAATTCTTCGAAGATGGGCAAAGGAAGAGCTCCTTGCTGCGACAAGAGTAAGGTGAAGAAAGGTCCGTGGAGTCCAGCAGAGGACCTGAGGTTAATATCTTTCATCCACAAGAATGGACACGACAACTGGAGGGCTCTTCCTAAACAAGCAGGTAATTAAGTCTCTCCCTCTGTGTGTGTGTGTGTGTGTTTCTTGGTCACTGATGCAGATGATCATCATGCATTCTTCAAAAATCTATTCAAACCCAGAAATATCTACTTCCATTTTCACAGGTTCAGTAAGTCTTTGCACCATTGCTGCTCTCCTCCGATCCAGTGCAGATACCATCTCCCCTATCTTCTTGCCTTTGTTCACATAAACTCGTAGCTAACAATTTAAGAATCTCAGGATCAACTGCGATGCATCATTCTTTTTCCCCCACACTACTTTCTCCAATCCAACAGTGTCGAAATTTCTTTGTCAGAGTCTAACTCTTTGAATCCGATGCTTTTCTTTTTTTCCCTTTTTTCTTCTGGGAAGAAATCTTCTTTGACAGTACATGAATCTAAAAGCTAGCATTTACTCCTGTATTTGGCCATATTATGGTCACCAATCACTGGGAAGGCAAGTTTGAAACGTTTGAACCTGTTCGATAAACCGCCTTTTATGACAGATACCTATCAAATGACTTTGTAACTTTCTAGTGAAAAGAAAACTGGCCTACTAAACTGAGATCTAGCAGCCAGCCTTAGTCCATTGTATCAATTTCTATGGTATCAATCACATGGATAAACTCTGACACCATTTTGATTTCTGAGTGATCAGTGTTGTACTGTAAGTTGGAAATCATATAGTTAATTTTTTTGTGCATTTAATATAATTTTGTGGCTAAATCTTTTAGTGAAAGTGAAATAGTGATGTTGACTCTGTGCATATGAATATTAACCCGATAAGTAGAATCTTCTCTATTTCAAGTATGACTACTTGATTACCAATGCCACTAATAGCTTTCATGCAATAACAAATCCACTAATGGCACTTAAAATATCATTTTTTGTCTTAATCAACTTTATGTTCTTGTTTGGTAGGATTGTTGCGATGTGGAAAGAGCTGTCGTTTGAGATGGATTAATTACCTAAGACCTGACGTCAAGCGAGGGAACTTCACCAGAGAGGAAGAGGAGACCATTATAAGGCTGCATCAAGCTCTGGGGAACAAGTAAGGTTCCACGTAATGGAAATCAATTTTGTTTACTGTGATCTGCACTGTCTCTGTGTTACGTACCATCCCTTTTAATCAAGTGATAATGGAGATGTTTATCTTCCAGATGGTCGAAAATTGCAACCTTTTTACCGGGGCGAACAGACAATGAGATTAAGAATGTGTGGAACAC
>MUZT01000990.1:0-19046 GCA_002156105.1 Passiflora edulis | reverse complement strand
CTAATTCTAATAAAGGGCAAGTAGGTAACATATCAATAAGATATCCACGCAGATAAGGATCTAGAGGGAGACCACGACCTAACCATAATGAAAATGGCTTACCCGGATTTGGAGCATCACTTATTTATTTTCCTCGAATCCCGAAAGGCATTCTTGCAAAGAACCGCTTCTTCCGCAGTCAGTCAGCATTCCACTTTGGTCTATCTTATAGATAGAAGATCACGAACCGGAGTCATTGGATCTCGCTCAAAGACTAGACTAACTAAGCGCTAAAAGGACCGGTCTGAAAGTGCAAGATCCGATTCAGAGTGAATAGGCACTGCACCTGGGATCCCTTTCAAAGGAAGGAACGAGGCCAAACCAACCCATGAAAGTAAGAAAGAAGGAAAGGACTGAATCCGCTGCTATTGGTTTACCGCGTAAGGATTTGCGCTCTCCAAGCAAGCATTAAGATCCTCTGTTCAATGGCATTAAGATCAGCCATGTAGGAAGTAGGGTAAAAAAGTAAGCATGAAGCTTTGCTTTATGGTCAATAGAATATCCAGATCCACCTTAGTCAGAGTTGCATCTTCTAATACGGAATATCCGGTGTTACAACCGATTCTCCTATATTAGCTAGTCGAAGATGGTTCACCCGGACTTGCATCCTATCCTATTCTAATATAAGGAAGAGTTGCTTCTCCCTTGGATCTTTCCTTAACTCGGATGAGATGAAGTCGATTCAAGCTAGAATACCGGACTAGTTTAACCTATTTTGCATGAAGCTGTTGCATTCGGGTTTGGTTTGGGAAATAGAATAGATGGAATCAGATCTGGAAAAAAAGCCTCATCTCCTGCCGTAAGCGCTAAGAGGGAATTGAATCTTTGTTCAAATGAGCAGTCAAAGCAATTTCCCCTTTGGAAGTGCTTGAAAGGGCAGTCTCAATCACTAGAGTCGTCGGGACGGACTATTTCTCCCCTAATGAAAACCATGTGTTAAGCAAGGTTACGATCAAAGTGAAGGTATAACATCTACCTCCAAGGACGTTACCGCCTTTCATTCCAATATCAGAAGCCAACTTCTTACTGTAGGGTAAATAGGATTGTGCGTATAGTGGAAGCCTAGGATCATTGTTACGGTTGGATGTAGATGGGGGTGCATGCAGGCAGGAAAGATCTGACTCCAAGTAAGGGTACCTGTGAACTGCTGTTGGGTGTTCGTCGATCCGATCCCTAGATCGATCCGTCCTTTTACGGGTCGTCCATGGTAACCTGAACCGGAGGAAGCACCTCCTACTGTTCCTAGCGGACTGACCTTTCCTTGTTCTAGTTACCGCTCCGTGGGAGCCTAGCTTCACTAACTCGATTAGGGGCCTCATCGCAATTCGTAGATAAACGCTATTCCTGACTAGAGCTCCTCTTACTCTTAGATGAGCGAAGCGTTGATTCAAGGAAAGCTGAATCCAAGTCTTTCAATGAAGGGCATTCGCTGAGTTGATAAGACATTTAAGGAAAGAAGAGTTCCACATCTTCCGCCGAATTCCTATCTATGTCCGGATCGCCTTTTGCCGCTTCCTTCTTCTTTAGTTTAGCACCTTTCCTTCCGCCAGATGATGCAGGTATGCCAACATTTGCTATTGGGTAGTCCCTCGATTTCGAGTCGGAGATTGCTGGGTGTGCGCTTCTAGCTCGAACATGAATTACCTTAAGTATGCTGACAGGATCGGGTGCCCTTGGGCAATATGCCAATGAATCAGATTCAGAACCGGATTCTCACTCTGGAGTACCGAGCTTTTTGAATTGAAGCCCGGATCTGGATAAAGGCCATTTATACAACCAATATGCTCGTCTTGGACCACGATCTCAGGCTTGCTTACACGCAGGACTGGGAGTATGTGTGCGCAGATATCCCGCACCTAAGAAGGCAGTGAGTGCCGTGTTGGCTGTAAGAACTGGATCTCGATTCAGTGTGGGCTTGCTAACAGACATAGATAGCTAAAAAGGGAAAAAAAGAAAATAGAGCATGCACCAAGCCGAAAAAAGTCGAATGTTGCAGATCCTAGTTCGCTTAGTAATTGCTTTCGTGATCGCTAAAAAGCCTATTTAAAGACTTCGCATGATTATATTAGTTATAATAGGTCAACCCATCTCCCGGTAAATGCGTACTGAAGTCATAGCGGCGGCCCTAATTCTTCACTTCATTGGTTCATATTGTGCTTCCCGACAAAGTGCCTTTCCCTATGCACATAAGGAAGTTTTTTTCAAAGTTTATGCCGCCTTCTTTCCTAGCTCTTTTTCCTATCCCCTGTTGTTGAAAATAACTTATGTAGTCTTGGATACGGATATAACTTGCTCTAGAATCAGGAGGTGAGTGAGATTGTTAGAATTGGCAAATAAGAGTCCACCAATTCTTAAAATAAAAGACCTTGCTCGTAAGCCTGGGTGATAGCGCTTCTAAAACTTATTATATATAGAGAAGTCTGGATAGCTTCTTTCGAGGTAGGCGAAGCATAGAACTCTGTGCCAGGCAAGGAAGTTTTTAACATTACTTGTAATGTCGTATATCAGCTTTCGCAATAGAAGCATTTAGAGGTGAAAAAATAGTAGGAATTCCTAACTTTAATGGTTAAATCAGAAGATAAGGCGGAGTAGGACTATTTGTTGACTAGCGCCATTGCTAAACCGGCTTTCCCCTGTCCACTGGAGATAAGTCTAAGTCTGAAGCTACGACGTGGCTTTGTTTTGTTCGCCCATTCCATCCTGATCGAGCCATCAAAAGAGGTTGAACATAAAAACGAATTGTAATAATTGGAATTTTAACAGGTCTCACAAGGAATAAGGGCCTACTGAGGATACTAGACCTAAAAAGCAAGGGTTCTAGAGACAATTCCTTCTTAGACTTAAAAGCTAGAGAAGGGAATCTCAAAATCTTCTCTCTGATTGAGACCCTCTGTTGACTTCGCTCCCCTTAGAGCTGGGAAAAGCAAATATCTAGTCGCATTCGATCTAAACTAAGCCACTAATTCTTGTTCACAAAAACCATTTTCTAAAGAGCAAAGAGAGCAAGAGCAGCTTTCGGGTCAAAATCCAATACGAACCGGACATTGGAAATTGCATATAATTAAGTAAGGTTTGTGTCCTTCTTTCTTTACCGGAAAAATAAGAAAACATTTTGTTTAAAAGTCAAAAAGCAGAATCTATTCATCTCTATTGGTTGATTACAAGTCTTTAGTAAAAGTAAAGTGTTCAAAGGATGTCATTGGTGTAGTACGGTTGAGTGAGTTCGCTTGATCTTTGCGCTAATTGGCTGACATTGTTATTGCTGTATACTGGTATAGAGTATGAGTATAGTATATTATCTGTAAATTTCATTTTCATACTTCTTTCTTATTAAGATCTTCGATCATATGTTCTAGGAGTGAGGGGAGCCCGAGCGGCATTAAGAATAGCTTCTAAAAGGAGAACTGGCTAACGAAGCCTAGCTCGTTTAGGTCCTGCCATTCCTACCCATTGATCATTGGTCAACTCAGGAATCAGCTAGACCCGACAAATGGTCTTTTTTTTCTTCCCTTTTTCCCAATTCAATTCTATTGTCTTTGAAAGGAAAAGCCTATATATAGAAAAACCTTTCCGGGCTAGCAAATCCAATTTCTCTTCCCTCGCGGGGCGGGCTTTCAAATAATCACCTTCGTTCGCCGGCTCGGCTCGCTTGAAACTAATGCGCTTGCCTGCCAACAACTAAACATATTCTCCTTCGCCTCGCGGACAGGTTACCCAATAAAACTTCCTTCGCTTCAAGCCAGCCGGTTCAAGCTGACTAGTAAGCGCTCGGTTCATCCTAAGTTCAGTTACTTTCCTTTATTTACCCTCCTGTAAAGGAAAGGTAGAAAAGTAGCGTATGTGGTATAATTCCTCGTAGCGGGTATCTGTTTCTGCTGACCCGCTTCGGGGTATTAAAATGAAAGAGGGCGAGGTTTTTCACCAGCTGTCCCTGGACAGCTTTGACTTCAATCCGCTACTTGTTTGAACCCCGGCCTTCAAATGGGAATAAGCATCGGCGGAGAGAATAAACATACCTTCTTCGTAACCAATAGGCAAGAGCAAGTATAAGGAAGCGAACTCATTTCCGAGGAATTGCGATAAAGAGCAAGCCGAGGTTTGGAAGACTCTCTCGAAAGGTGTCTGCTCGTGGAATAGAAAGAGTTCGTTGCATCAACAAAGTGTAGTAGTCAAAAACGCTTACTTAAGCTCATCGATGTGTACTCACTCCTCGGCTGTGAAAGAGAGGGCGCTTCTGAGCTAAATCAATCCCGCACAGGTGATTACCCGGAACTTTACACTCAATGGAAAGCAAAAAGGAAGACTAAATCCGCTTTGAAATTCCAGAGACTATAAGAACGACCGGGTGGCAGGTGGGAGCAGTAGAAGCATTGAGATTTGCTTGTTCAGAGATGCGTCAAAGGTATACCTATGAAAGTGGATTGCAAGGGTCAGGCACCAATGCATTACTAAAGAATAACCAACCAGAATAACTTCTCAGGGAGCGTGGAAAGAAGGAGACCTAAAAGTGATATCTGTAGGCCGACCTTGGGATTGATACGCTTCGACTTAGCCTTGATAGGCTAATGCACTCTCTTGATCCAATGCTCAATCTTTCGCTCAAATGGCCGAGAAATCTTCAAGCTGTTCCCAACAGATCTTGTGAGACAAACCCTCGGTGAAGCACTGCATCTTTCTAGCTTCAAAGAAAGAGAAAGACAATGAAGTGGGATGATTTCCCAAGCTTAGGACTTTGATCAATGGGCACTATAGAGAGGCGCTAACATGCAAAAAAGCCTCCTTTCGGGTGGCGGATGTCAGCGGTTTAAACCCAAGTAGCTGTGGCCCATGATCCAAAGGACCCGCAAGCAGTCAATCACGCTATCCTTACCTTGAAACCCGATTCCGCTTCTGCAGCAGTATAGTTTCTCGGTCCCTTACCTTGATGCCTACAGCTCAATTTGTTTTCCAGCGATGGCAAGAATCCGCGAAATACTGCTTTTTCTTCTTCTTGTGTTCTTTCTGAATAGCATCACAGCGACACGAGTAAAAGCGATGCTGCCCACTCTGCCGCAAAAGGGGACCGCTTTCTTTTCTTCCCCCAAAAAGTGCCAGTTCCCCCATCAGGGCCAAGCAAGCAGCAACATTTTGTTCCGAGGCTGCGTTTCATTCCAGCAACATTAGTATATGGTTCTTGCTCCTCTCACTTTGTTCGAGAAAAACCTTGTTCCATCCGGCGCGAATCCCCTCCATCACTAGTAAAGTGGAGGTGTTATTTGTATTGCAAAAATGGCCTGCAATAATGAATAAATGTACGAACACAAATAATGAGCAGACCGGCCCACGTTTATATGTGGATTCATTTCATAATGTATTTATTTCTAATAAAGAAGCGCGTGAACTTTTAGTGTAACGCAGGTGTCTTTCTCGGTTGATGGATGGCCTATATCGCTTTATAATGTTATTGTTATGTTGATTTAGAATAGAATCTAAAAAAGTTTTGCTTAAGACTTAGTCCCATTCTTTAGAATTGTTTTTCTCGTACTGTGTAAACGAACTTCCTGCTCTTGTCTGGCGCTTCTATATGGAATCTTGTTCTTACTGACCGACTAGCTGACAGGAAGCGAACTAATTCAGCGAGAACGATAGCGAGAGGAAAGAAAGAGGTTAGGTGCTATGCTATTCTTCGCGACTGCGCCTGATAGCGAGCCAGAGGAAAGTCAGTTCCTATTGCCTCTATATCTCTACTAAAATCAAAGGGTGGTTCTTCACTTGGTGTGCACTATTCAAGGATATTGGCACTAACAATGGCACCGACTTTCACTTCGACTTAGTCCTCAGCTCGTGAATCTGGCTATCTCCAGATATCTGGATCCCTGTCTGATGCGCCTTATCTTTCCAAAAGGGATGCCTTCCTTTCTAGGTACGTGGGTCTTAGCCTGACGGATCTAACTCAATCGATGCGGTTCGTCCACTTCCTCCAGCCCTTACAGCGCTTCTGGATGACCCTTCGTACCCGTATTCGGAATTCTACCTCCTCCATCCGGAAAGACCTAGAGAAGACTTCCCCTATTACTCTAACAAGTAAGCAAGTAAACTACCGGTTTGGGGGCTAGTAAGCCTAACTACAGCTGCCTTTTCCTTAGGTGCGACTCATTTAATATTACTTATTACGAGAAGGAGGCATCCCGCCACAGAGTGCAACAGTTCTTTTTTACAATGTCACTTTCTGCAAAAATCCTGAGCTAAAAAAGAAGAATAACTCTTTCAGTAGCATTTGCTTTGACTACAGTTGGTCCTGTATTATCTAAGTAGGGTATGAAGACCAGTACCTAAGTACTATCGACTCGGATTTCCCTTTACTATGGAAAGGTAGGCTCAGTCACCCTCTCCGAGCTAAGTCAAGTTAGTATGACTCAACTCTTAGGCATCTGAAATGAAGGATTTCATACCTTTTGGTGGCTAGGCTAGATCCCTAAATGGGGATAAAAGAGGCATCACCGGAAAGATCGATTTTTCTTAAGCAAGTTACCCGAGACGGGAGGAAGAATTTGACTTAGTTAAGGAAGAGAAATTGGACCTTTTTCCTTTGATTGCCAGAAAGCACACGATCAGCATATGTGAAATAAAGTATGAAAAGAGGCGAGGCGACGTCACTTATTAGCGGAAAGATATATATTTATTGGCGGGCGGGCGTTCTAAAGCTGCTTTGGCAGCAAGCCATTGAGCTAAGCTCAGTTCAGGGTCAGTGTGGATGTCTGTCAATTTGAGCAAGAAACTAGCGTTCAGCTAGTTACTTCGGACTTCACTTCCCACCAGTGTATTAAACTACTTACTTACTACTTGTATCAGTTCAGTCACAGCTTGCATTCGATGCATCCACCGTCCCCCTAGCCCCCCTCTTGCAGCCAATTCTGATTCAATTGCGGCAAGAGCTTCTTCTCGGCATCCTTAAGAAGTGGATTCCCTTGCTGGGCTACTTGACTACGCTATTCTTGTGCCATTTTCCTTCCTAAATGCTATCCCGGCCCCCTTATATCTTTTCCTAGCTTCAAAAAATGCCCGCAAAATTCCTCGTGGACCTGCCCAGAGAGTACTCCTTACACCTCCTATGAAACGAAGCCACGTACCAAAGGTTCTTTACTAAGCTTAAGAGTTATGCTTGCCATGTCGACTCATTCATGCAGTCGACCTATCATTTCTGAGGGTAAAATCCCCATATATGGTGCTATCACTGAGCGGACTTTCCTATAAGAAGAGAGATTTGTCCGTGGTCTTCACCGAGTCCATGAATTGTCATCCTTAAAAACGCATCTTAGTAGCGGCTAGGAAGCCTTAGCTACCGGGGTTGCTTGAGCATATTTCTATTACCAGGTTCATTACTAGCATGGGGCATTTCCTTTAAAAAAGCGAAGCGTATCAATCAGCCGGGAACGGCTTTGAAGCGATCGAGAGACCATAGGAACGAAAGATTCTGTAGTGGTCACAAATACATAGATTGTTTTTGTCCCGGGGCATGCTCAACAAGAGAAGTGGAAGAATTGAAATAAGAGCTCGGAACCAAGAAATGGCAGAACAAAAGTTCTATGGATTCACAAAAACTCGGTGGATAGAAAGGAAAAAAGAGATATCGAAGTAGTTCTTTCAATAATATTATTACAACAATTCGAAGTTCTTAGTTACTTCGACTGGATGAATCCTATCAATGTAATAATGAAGTCATAATTCATTGGTTGATTGTATCATTAACCATTTCTTTTTGTTGGTACGAGGAACTTATCATGAATCCACTTATTTCTGCTGCTTCCGTTATTGCTGCTGGATTAGCCGTAGGGCTTGCTTCTATTGGACCTGGAGTTGGTCAAGGGACTGCTGCGGGTCAAGCCGTAGAGGGTATCGCGAGACTGCCCGAGGCAGAGGGAAAAATACGAGGTACTCTATTGCTTAGTCTAGCTTTTATGGACTAGTTCCCTTGGTTTTTTATCTCTTACTTATTACACATGTACCTAGTCTCGTATACAATTCAAACCGTAGATCTCTACATCTATGATGTCTAACTCGTATATCAATAGGTATACCAGCTTCTCGATAGCTACTTACTGAATATAACACCATATCTGTGTATGTGACTGTAACAGTAGTCTTTACCCTGCTACATCAATCCTTAGACTCCATCTATGAGAGGTTCTGGTTCAACCTGAGAGCAGAACATACAGCTGGAGAAGAGCACCGTGGGATTTCCTAATGTGCTAACCCAGGCTTGATGTAACCTCTAGCATGAAACTAGAGACCGACTATGGTAGTACTCCCACATCATTGGTTTTTTCCCCATAGGGGGGACAGATTGTGTGGTGGACTTTTGAGGCTTGAGCCACCTTTTCCTTATATCTTATATAAATAATAAATATGCCCTTTGATCGCTACAAGTATGTAGCCACGTAAACGAAAAGAAGGCAAGCTATCTGATGAATTTGCTGAAAATGCCAATGCCGCATCACCACCTTTCTGAACACCTGACCTCTTGACTCAAAGTCTTGAGCCACGTAAATCAACCCCAAAGCTAAAGGAGTCCTTTTAGGATGAGGTTGATGCTTTTAGTTGCCTTGATCGGAGCCTAGTCTGGGATCGAGAATTTTCCCTCTAATATAAAAATTACGAGTAGAAGGGCTCATCCAAGAAGTTTTTCCTAGAGGTGAAAGGGGAAGGGGCATTGGTACTTATGCAGGGTCGGGTTAAATGAGTTCCGCGGGTAAGCAATTCGGTGCAAGCTCCAGCTGATGCCATTGATGTAAAAAAGACATCTAGAATAGATCGAGCTAAATGTTGAATCATAAGTAGGAGGGATAGCGCTTCCTTTTATCTTTATAGGTCTACTTCTTTCACTACTTATGCCTTATAGCGATAAAAATAAGCTTCTTCCGGGACCGGAACATGGAGACAAAAAAGTTTTGACTTACCGCCACACCTTGCTTTTCCTTTATTACTATTACGTTCTGCCCTTACATCGTAAAAGTCAGGGTTAAGCTATAGAACTAGATACGTAAGAGAAAGAGAGGAGAGCAGAACTTGACTTCTCTGCTGAGGCATAAGCAATAGCAAACAATCTCCAACTAAGTAGTTTAAGTGGTCCGCTGTCTAACATCTTTCGTATCTTGTTCGTGTTCGGTGACCTTCGCTGAGGTTTTTGATCTACCTCCGAATCCATCTTTTTAAATGGCTAATGCCTAGATTAGGTCTTAAAAAAAAGGCTGTCCATAGAAAGAATTAACTCCAGGCTGGCATGGCTTTGAGGTTCACTCAAGATCCGGATTCCCTCTGGGATTATTAATTACGTAAACATAAGGAATCTTTAACAAAGCAGACCAGCACTTTTTATTCATTAATAGCCGTTACATGGGAAGCTTACACACACATAGACCAGCCACACAACATTACAAAGTGAACAACGGAAGCATTGAAGACTACTAGTGATACATGCAAACACACCCAAAAAAAGCAATCTACTTAGGATAGGAGTAGATCTCCACGAAAGAAAGCCCTGGATTAAAACACACACTACTTTGGGTCGACGGACTCCTTATTTGAATATTATAGAAAGTAGAAAGAGCTAATGCTCATTTCCCGGTGGATTGGGTGGGGGATTTGCTGCTGCGGCAACTAGTTCTTGCCGCTCGAGGAGCAGAGCCCTCTTCCTGTCTTCCAGACCGCGAATGCAGTCCCGGATCGATTGCATTACTCTTCCTATGATCTCCGGATCAATCGGAGGCAGATGCTCCCAGAGCAGACCCAGCCTTTGCTCCTGTCTACCCTTCTCCTCCTCTATACGTCTAAGTTCACCTTCAATTTGAGTAAGTCTCACAATGGTAGCTGGCTCCATATCTTCCTTTGCTTTGCCAAATAGAGAAAGCAGCTTCTATTTATAGACGTAGGAAGCTCTAAGCGAAAAAAAAAAGTGCTTCGTTTTTTCGCGGGTATCGCCACGTGGCTTAATCCCGATCACTCCTTCAGGAATAGGACACAATAATATAGCGCACATCAGAGAAGGGAGTACCCCCCCTTTATAATAAGACAGGCCCCCTGCGTCCTTTCTTAATAGATGGAGCAATCGTCACTCGACAGCTCGAAAGCGGATCAGTACAAACCCACGTGATCCGTATTCGCTTACGTACCACGCGTGCTTCGTCGTACACTTCCTAGTCCAATTTCACTGGCTTATTTGTACCCTGCTACATGATGGCACTCCCCTCGGCCAATCGTCACTCGACAGCCCAGTCCTTGATTAACTTGATTGACTTGATTGATCTGATCAGACGCTTGCTTTTTCCAAGCAAAGGTACCGTTTACAGCTCAATTCGTAAGTTCACACTAGTCAGTACAGCTTTTTTTGAATTTAGTTTAGTGAAGAAGTTTATAAAAGAAGAAAGTGACAAAAAAACTTGGCGGAAAGCTCTATGGGCCGAGGCTATATGGGCTTAGGCCTTTTGATGGCTGGCTATTTTTTTGAATTTCAGATCCTTTCATGTATATGATGATATCCTTATTAAATTATAGGCCCATTATTGAGATATGCTAAATCAGTGGCTCAATAACTGTTTTAAGAGGACTAAGTAGTAATAAAAAAAGGATCTAAATTGAACCCGCCAAAAAAGCCGCACATCTATCTTAGGCAACCAAGGAAGACATCTCGTCAAGTCAGTTCAATGATCCGAGGGTAGGCAACTGAAAATGGGCACTCTCTCTCTCAATCGGTTGAATTGGTAACGGCATTGGCTATTGGCCATCCGTCCACAAATCATCTGAAAAAAGTAGGTCGATTCCCCGTTTAATCACTTGTTCAATCCTTTCTTGAAAGAGATGCTCATCTGCTCTGGTTAGCTCGGTAGAGTGGCAGGCGAGCTCCCTTCTGGGGTTTGTGATTTGAGTGGAAGGTTGAGTGCCCCCTTTAGTTTAGAAGTCTCCTTTTCAACGGTTAGAAACCTTTCTATTCTATGACGGCTAAGTCGAGGGCAGACACAACAGATCACGAAGAGCGTCAGGATATAGAATTCCTATTTACCGGGGGACAAGCGAGCTTATTTTGATCTTCCTTTCTACTTTCTCATAGGGCATAATCTTTCACTTTTGATTTATTTGCTAGCCAGTGACATTGAGACTTCCGCCTCATCTCCACCAGTTTGCGTCTTTCTAGTTGTTTGTAAGCCCTTGTTTCAGCGAGTGAGTAAGCTAAAGAAAGTGATTTATATCATATATATGGAATTCCTTGTTGGCTCTCTGTAAAATAAATATGAATTTGGACGAGGGTTTCCAATCCAAAGACATCGTAAGCTAAACCCGTGCTGACAAATAAGCAAGCTGAAATGAGGAGGGAGCCGCTACTTTACCCTCTTTTCAGGGAGATCGGGATGAGGCAAAAGGGGTTTGAAAGTCCTCTGGGTCGTCCACTAAGTGAGTGAAAGAGGTCTCATTCGGAGAATTGGGAAGAGAGAAGGCCGGCCTCCTACCTTGCCAAATAGAGGAAAGAAGAGCTTTATCTCTCATATAAACTTCTATAGAATTTATAGAATGGGTAGTTCATTTAGCCGCAGCTGAAGCCATAGATCTTGCCCGGGATGCTCCCAAGGTTCATCGGTCGGACTCCTTATTGGAAAAAGAATGGCAAAGGGTGGTCGTAGATAAAGGCTTTCTTCAATCGGCGCGACCCGTGTAGCTATTTATTGGTGCCTTTGCTTCCCGCGGCTTCTTTTACTATAGCTCTGCCGCCATCCCTGCTATTGCTTATGTAACTGAATCAATAGAAAAAAAACAACTAGATCAAGTGCTTATACCCTTTCGCTTGGCTCCATCGCTTGCTTGCGCCTGGTACTATCCTAACTAAACTAGTAGACCTTCCTCCTAGTGCCAACGAGTTAGCTCTTTGAGGAAGGCTATTGTGAATATACGAGCAGAGGTTGTTTCGGAATAACCGATGTTAGCAAGAAGTGGAAGTCTAGAGGCGTAGGGTAGTATAACTCTTTCCTCCGGCTGAACTCCTTCTTTTTTGGTTACTGTCTTCCAATTGGATCGGACTGGAACCGCAAGACTGGGTTAGCTTCCCTACTCCCTCAAGCTGGAAAAGGGCATTTAATGGGCTTGACAGCGCCTGCCCTCTACTTTCTAGTCGAATCAGTAAACTCCCGGAAGAAACAGGACGATCGGCTTAAGAAGATTCGAAAGTAGATCCTTTTCGTATACTCGCTTCGCTGGGTTCCTTTGCCCTAGATTCAGCTGCCTCTGAAGGATATCTCTGGATGGATGCGGATGCTCGTGCATGAAAGGGTTGATCCGCTTGCCTTTGGGACAATAGAAAGACGAATCGATTCCGGTTCTTTCTTTACCCACGGAAACAGCCTATAAAAGAAGGTCTTAGACAGGACAAGGACAGCTTGACAGTCCGATCCAATTCATTGGCATACTGTAACTGAGTCCGAGCAAAAAGAACTCAAGTCAAAAGCAGCTCAGCCCTTGCTTCTTTGGCAGGCTTCTTTCAATGGGAGTAGCCTATCGTATTGGACAACTCTAGTCTATCCCCTCATAGAGTAGTAAATTCTTTCATATGGTAGCATGGGCCCCTGACTTCTATAAGGCTGTTGAACTTGTACGGGAAGCCAAAGTCGACTAAAAGGGATCGGAAAGTAAGCGTTACGCCCCTTCCGATAGCATAAGAGGCGAATCCGCTATTCCGACACTAGCAAAGAAGATCAAGATGGAGTATGCGTTACGTGACTTCCAACAAGACTCCTCGCTGGTCTATCGAATCACTTTCACTTGCCGGTGCTTTCTTTAGTGGAAGGGTTCCCACGCGAGATATAGTTCGCAGCTAATGGTTACCGGCTTGAATCAAGCACTTTGGTTTGGGCCTTGGTTTCTTGAACCTCCTATGCCCTTGAAGCTTTCTTCGGAAAAATTGTAAGTAGAAGAAGGGGCAGTCAAGCCAAGCTAGTCTAATCCCCGGCGTATCCATATGATGGTCGGTCTGGTCTCATCCCGAGTTGTGCAGTGCAAAAAAAGCATATTCTATTATTGTATTACTGGCTTACAGAAAGAAAGCAAACGAAAGATGTCATGTATAGCTAATCCCCTCTATCTAATATGGCCCTAGCCTAGCAACCAACTAATAGCCTTTGAAAGAGCCTTGCGCACCCAGTTCGACAGTCAAATCGTCAAGGTTTCAGTCCGGGAAGTTGACTCACCCGATCAAGTTAACGCGGAAGTTGACTCACGATACCCAGTGTAAGAGGAAGCGCCTTTTGTTCAGGCCTTTTTCACTAGTTTAGTTACAAGGGTTGATAGGCTCATTCAAGCAAGCTCAAGCCAAGCTATGGTTAATCCCCTAACGCGAGAACCAAAGAAAGGGGATGCTGCAGTAGTTGTTTCAGTTGAAGCAGGATGCCCCAATTACGCTTGCTTTTTCATACCTTGCTGTTGATCCGGATCCGGAGTGATGAAGGGTAGGAGGCAAAGCAAGCATAGAGAAAATAGAGTGATTAGTAAGAAAATCGACTAGTCGCATAGCCAGGTTCCATTCCCCTCTGAAGCGACGTAAAGGGCTTTGATTCATAACTGTTTAGAGTTACAAGAGCTCAGTCAGTGAAAATCTTGCTACTAACCGGCCCAGCTGATGGAACATTCACCGCTAAGCGGGCATGAAAAAAAAAGTGCTTCTTTTATTTACAGCGGGGAATATTGACGGACGTAAGACAGAGAGATTATGAAAGCTATTGATGAGAGAAAAAAGGATCTTCAAGAGCTCGAGAAGGAGAGGGAGAGGGCGTGTGGGGACTGGTTGGACGTATTCTATATAGAAAGAGAAGGCACCGCACCAGGGGGAAGGCCTTCAGGCACTTTCAAGTCACCTCGAGCGGGCGTTAATGACTGACCGAAGGCAGAAGGCATTGGTACGTACTGACTCGCCTGCGCTTGGCGAAGGGATATAGGCTTTGTGCCAGAACTGATTGCACTAAGGCAAGCAACTAGTGAAGATGCCGAGAATCGGCCGATCTAGAGTACGGTCTAATCAGTCCTAGCTTCCTAACCTTTCCTAGTACTAGTAGGAAGGGGGACATATCCTGCCATAGACTTTATTATTTTATCCCACACAGGATTGCTGTAACTGGTACAGGGGCGGGACAACTAATCCTTCTAAAGGAATAAAACAACTGCTACTGCAAGCCTTGAACTTTCAGGAGACTCTTTTTCAGATGAGCTGGACCGGGAATCCATATTGACATCAAAGAATGAACCAAGCAATTAACGATCTTACAGGTATATGCCATAGGAAAATGTAGCTTATGAATGCCTTTTTACTAAATCGGCCATTGAGCCAGAGTCCCGCACTCAAGAGAGCAAGTCCGGAACTCCATAACTAGAGGAATCGGGACAGACTTTTAGAGCATACCCGGAATGAAGAAAAGAAGGACCAGATGGGCTCAACGCGGAGCAAGCAAGAATACTTATTTACAATTCTAGTGACGGAGAGAGGGAACCAATATCGAATAAGCAAAAGAAGGAAAGCAGTAAACAAGCAAGACAGCTAAGCAGGAATCGAGATTGATAGGAAGCAAGCAACTGTCAGCCCTCCAAATAGGCAGGGGAGAGATCCTTACCAATACATTTTAGATCCGGCTTAAAAGACAAAGCAAAAAGCATCTCTTATATTTATACAAATACAGATATCGATTCAGTGAGCTAGCCCGCTACAGATGATTGCTGCCTTGCACTTCCAACCGGAAGATAAGATGCCAGGGACAAATGACTTAAAAAAACCGATTATTTTCACAGATCTGCTAAAATAAAAAAGCCGATTTGAGATCGTTTATCCAGGAAAGGCAACATCTATCGCAAACCTTAAACTCGTGATTGAACTAAATCTAAATAAAGGAGGCCATGAAGAAGGTTTTTCTCACTACACGAGTAAGAAGTTACTAGCCGCCTACTCTATATCTATAAAGAGAGACGGATTTCGCCTGCCACTCTACCGAGCTAACCAGAATGGAGAGTCCGAACGAACGGAATACTTGGAGTGAGAACTAGAGTAGCTAACGAACGGCAAGCAGTATAAGGAGGGATCATTTTTCGGAGTTTGCAGTTGAAACAATAAGGAACTTAGATGGAGAACGAAGAGAAGAAAGAAGTGAAGAATCACCAGTCATCTTCTTCGATGCACCCTATTTCTGTCTTTCTTTGTTTGTCTATTCTAATATGTTGTCCCAAAGCCTTCAATTTGCCTTTCCCTGTAGGAATTCCTTTTTCATTCGTTCTTCTGTTGAATGTAGTCGTCCTCTTGAGCTGAGCTCTCTTTGAGGGCGGATTACATACACGATTTCTTTCATTTTTGCTCTAGCAGAAAGTGGGGGGTGCCTTAACCTCACAAAAAAAGGGGGTTTACCCAGATCATCTCCTTAGCTCAGGTCTGTCGAGCCTTAATGAACTGCGGCTAGCCGCTTGAACTCATAGCAGTGGTAATTGCGCCCTTCGCTCATTGACTATTCATTACCTGAATACTCAAATGAATAGCCATAGCTGCTAAGAACAAGAAATGATCACCTTTCATCCCTGATATGATAGTAGTATGCCGGGCCAAAGCTTCCAGGGTCTCATCCCTAGATGAGAGGTTCTTTTTCGCTTTTAGTCTTGATGGGAAAGTAGGATCTTCTTTCTATATTGATAAATAGAAGTAGCCCAATCTGCGGGAAGTCATCTACGCTCAGCTGCGACAATTCCTGTAAAGACGAGGGCTTAGAGAGTCGGGGTTGGTCGTGTCCAGTCATTAGACTGGAAGCTTGAATGTCCTAACTAAGAAGGTAAGCCAGCTATCCCAACCATTGACATAGGAGCGAAGGCTTCGAGTTCGACTGATTCGGCAGTTGATCTAGCTGTTTCCGCTTTTGCTTTTCCATTTGCTTCCACGACGAAAGGCCTAGTAGATAGATCTATTGGATGCTACCTCCCAACAGACGTCGCAAGAGGAATCAGCCACGTGGTCAACCTAAAAATAAGGGACCGGACCACAAGATAGCAAATACCTAAAAGGGGAAGAAAGGTAAAGAGTATGATGGGATCGGGAAAGCTGTTCCAAAGAAGTACACATCGGTAGAATGGGATTGATGCATAGGCTGCAAGGCAAGGGAAAGGATAGGAAGAAAAGTAGCCCTTTGACACATAGCTCACCTAGTGCCAAGCTTAGGAGAATCTAGTGCCAAGCTTAGGAGAATTCTTCTTCCAAGTCAAGTGACTCCTACCCTCTCTGGCTCACTGACTAGCTAGCTTGCCTAAAGCCCTGATCTGATGGAAACACTTTTTATGCTAGCTTGAGATGCTACTACTTGAAATGCTTTAAAAGTAGCAGGACTATAACTTAACTCTCCATTTCGTAATAGAAGAAAGCGTAGAAAAGAAAGGTTTTGATTCGACCCCTCGCTGACTGGATCGTGCTTGTGCTATCAAGGCCGACAAATGACTGCTTTCGGGCGGTATTCACGGAAATGAAAAAGATTGAATGGTTGTAAACAGATTCGCTAGTTGGGTCAATCACTAGTGATTGTAAGCTAGGTGCCCTTAAATGACAGGATGGGAAGAAGCTCTAACGGAAGCATCCAATCAACCGGGAATCCCACATTTCAGATTCTACATCTGCTACTGATAATGCCTCTACTACCTGTGCCAGCAAATAAACAAATACTATAAATAAAAAAAGGCTAGGTGTCCATGCCACCAACCAACTCCTGAAAGAAAAACAAGAGCTTCTCCGGCCAATAGCTGATGGTTTTGACGGAGGATAAGGCGATGAAGTAGCAAGAAGTACTCTCAATTGCGTGTACAGCCACTCTGATATTAGAAGGCTTTGCGTAGCTCAGAAGGTCGGCAGCGCTCTATCTCTTCCGAGACCGGGACCTTTCTATGTCCGGCATGCTTTTTGGGTGCGTTCCTCATTAAATAACAATGATATGGTGGAACTTCATTCTCGAGCTGCAAACCAGATTATGGACTGGGAGCTGGATCTCCTCCCCGGGCATACCGATACAGAAAGCCTCCGCGAGTGGGTGGAGGCGACCGCGACCAGTAAGGGATAAATTGCGAGATATGGGATTTCGTGAGAGTCGGAGCGGAGAAGAAAAATTCTTTAACCAGCTGGCCGCTCAATCGCTGCAGCTCCTTCTGGATAAAGTTCATTAGAAACTGCACCTGCCATGGCATTCATTGCCCTGAAGGAGTAGTGAGAGGTATCTTTCGCTACTCCCATGGATAGATGGTGCACCCACTCTCACAACCTAGCACAGCACAATCCAAACTTTCTCACATTTTCGGTAGAGGCGACCATAAGGGAGGGGTAGAGCACCTTGCTAGCTTTTCGTCGACCTTGTGTTGGAAAGGGATTCCTCTGAAGCCCTTTTTTCTTTTAGTGGGGATGAATAAGCAATGAAACTTCCTTCGTCGGGTCGAGATTCTGCCTCATTTGCAGCAAGCCTTGGCTCTAACGATCCTCTGGGCCATCCGTGGGGCTTCCTCCGCTATGAAGCATAAGGAACTGCCTTCATGCGCTCTTTCTTTCTACTGGATTTGGATGACTTAGTTCTACCACGAGCTGAACTCCCCCCTCACCGAATCAAATATACCTAGCACAAACAGGTCTCACTTCAGCTGTACCGATTCAATGGGGCATAGCCCTTCTCCTTCAAAAGTTCGGTAAAGACTTTTTTTGCATCGTTGCCGTAGCCTATTTCACACACGATTTCGCGCAGAAAAAAGAAAGATCATATCATGGAGTTCCTATCAAAGATGGACCCTGAAGACTCGGAAGGTGATGGTCTTCGGTAGCTATAGGGTGAAGGTCTTTCTGCGGGAGCAAGGCGGTTCGTGGTCGCCGCTGCTAATCCTTAAGTCGACCCTGAAAATAGGTAAGGATCGGCACGCAACCGATTCACTTTCTTGCATTTCGTTCATTCTTATGTACTCTTCATAGACACCATTGGACCGGTCGGGGACACTATCGAATATGCCTGACAGAGATAATTGCTTCAACAACAAGCCCATATGACTAATGGAAGGAAGAGCTTCTGGCTATCGAGAAAGTTCTACCAACAAGCCATCTATTTCGAGGAAGAACTTCTTCTTCAACAAAAGCCATCGCAGCTCCTAGTCCGACAGTTTGCTCTGCACCTTAAGAGAAAGAGTTCCGCCATACTACTAATCGATTATTTGCCCTTTTGGGGGATCGGAACAACCTAGTAAAAGTTGTCTGCCTACATAACCTAGTCATCCAGACCAAGGGAAGAAGGTATCAGATCTATATCTATGTAGTTCTCGGCCTTTTTGATTTCCCAGTTCCTAAAAAAAAAGGTGCTCCTTAAATTTAAAAAGGGTGCTCCTTAAAAAAGTACGTCTGGTGCTGTATACCGTTTTTTCTTGCTTCCGGGGTCGTGAATCCTGAGCTTTCCCCCCGCCTTGCGTCTGCCCCCGAGATTTGTATAGAACCGAACCTAGAAACTAAGTAAATTAATAAAGGAAGGTCTCACTCAGTTTAAACTTACAAAATAGAATTATACATATAATAATAGGATTGATTCGAAGGCTTCTTCCCAGTACCAACTTATAATTGGATTGGGAAGTTGTAAGTCAGCGAGAACCTTGGCTAGAAAAGAGGGGTCTAGCGCCCCTACCTCTTCTTCGCCGAGTAAGTTATAATGTATAAAATAATCTAAAGTGATATTGTCCGGAAGTTTCAGTCCATTTTCATCCATTCTACGTTGTAGTTCAAAAGCTATTTGGGAAAAAAGATCATTGGGAGGGGAGTCAGAAGTGGAACTACTTGTACAGATTTCGGGGGCTCCTATAGAGGTACTGCGCTCGGATGGTGAGGATTCCTCTGAAACAGAAAAAGAAATCCAATCGTCGGGTGAATAACGAGTGGGACCGCCGGGCTCAAATTGCGAACCATATTGGTATATGGTCACCTTTTTTCTCATCTGTTTCCTATCGTGACAACTCTTGTC